>JAOYMR010000026.1:7531237-7545514 GCA_025802075.1 Tenebrosternarchus preto
ACGCTCCCTCCCGCCCCTCTCCCTCCCTCCCGCCCGCTCCCCCCTCTCCCTCGCCCCCCTCTCCCTCCCCCCCTCCCTCGCTCCCTCTCTCCCTCTCTCCCTCTCTCCTTCACCCCTGTCATTCTGGGAGGCCCTGTTATAATGCTAACCCACTTCTCTGCCCCTCCTGACAGTCTCACCCAAACCTGTGTCTCCCCACCACTCAAAGGAGTATGAGAGAAAGCTCCCACACACTCCCACACACTCCTGAACACTCTCACATGCTCACACACACTCCCACATGCTCCCACGCGCTCCTTTCACCAGCGTGCCAGAGGAAATAAAGCAATGAATGAATCTGGCTGGGCTCTGGTGGGCCGTGGTGGGAATGTTGGGATGGACGGTGGTGGGAAGACCCTGGACTTCCCCTGGGTCTCTGTGATTCCAAACTCCTTGCTACAAGCAAGCAAGGATAATAAGTATCAGATCTCAGATCAGCTGAAAGAGGTGTAGCATCAGACAACGATGTCTTCTGGCTGCAGGAGGAAGTGCAGAACTGGACGCCAGATAAAGCTGCATCCTTTCTGACTCAATCAGTGCTCAGTTGACCCCGCTCCTCCTTCCGTGCTTTTCCACTGGCTACATTCCCACTTTCATCACTTTCCTCAGCATATTTCCCCATGTGTGTTGGCAGCCACTCTCTGACCCCACCGTGACCTTGGGAGGAACCACAGGTCAAACCATATGGTGCCTCATAAATTACTCTACCATTACACTTTAGATGTACACACCACTAGTACAAGACAAGATGACTTGAATATCTTACTTTTAAGGGACCAGAGCAAAAGGTGTAGAAACGGACGGAGAGGTCGCATGGATTCGGGTGGTGTCGTTGATGCAGTGCTGGGAGCGGGTCCTGTGGTGTTGTACAGCTGTTAAAGAGTGTGGCGCTGGAGGGAAATTCCACACTCGTTCTGCCTTTCATCTGTTGCTGTCCATTAAATCCATGGCATCTTTACTGTGCTGAACTTTGACCCCCAAGATCGACTGGCACACTGAGCTTGGGCTGAACTTACACCACTCCCATGTAGTTCGTGTGTGTGTGTGTGTGTGTGTGTGTTTAAGTAAGAAGAAGTGTAGGGGTGAGAATTCCTTGAACTTAGCAACCCCCTTAATCCACCTTCTCCTCCTCTACCTCTTCCTCCACCTCCTCGTCCTCCTCCTCCTCCAGATTTCTGAAACAACACGACCCAGTGGGAAGGCCGACGTGTTCGGCAAGGTTAAGGTTAGTGTTGGGCTTAGCTGTTCTGCTGTTCGGCCCTGCAGTGACCCCATCAGCAGACCTGAGAAACAGATGGGTGCACTCCAGCTTCCAGGCTCTGTAAATAACTACCCAACTAAACTAATAAAAGAAGAGGTTATGGGTATAACATCCTCTCAAGATGTGAATAAGGGAATTAGGTCATTCATTAATGAATGAGTCAATTAATGAACAGTGACTCCTTCTAGAAAGAGAGAGAGAGTATGTTTGTGGGTGTAGGTGTGTCCCATGGCAGCCGCTAATTGGCAGACAGCAGCTGCTTGCTCCACCCGTAGATGCATCCAGGGGGAGGATCGTGGGTTTGTGGGGTGTCACTGTGGTGATATTGATCTCCACCACCAAACCAAAAACAGATGTTCTCACCGCCAAGAAATCATCCTCAGCTGGTGGTGGTGTCACAGTGTGGTGCTTTTTTACATCTTCTTCTGGAGCTACTGTGGTGCTCTGAGCACAGGCATGCAAAAAGAACACTGTAACCATGGGAACATAACACACTCCCTCCTCCTGACTCAGAGTTAATGGTAGAGGCTGGGGCAAAAAGCCAGATTATGAGGTGATTAAAGAAGTGGGGTTGATGCTAAGGGAATTTTGGGGTAATTAAGGGGATAGGGGGGCTAAAGGGGATGTGGAGCAGTGATTATTTTGCTCCAGGGGGTGCAAAGCAGGGTTTATAGTAGTTGTTGTTCTTTTGCTATTGATGGATGTGTAACTCACGTAAGCAGCCATATTGGTAAGGCCTCTGACATGCTGGTGAGGGAGCGACCACGGAGACCGCCATGATCTTCCATTTACACCCTTAGCTCCTGTAGGGGGCGCCACCTCCCGAAGTAAACGGCATGTGTTCTGCATGAATTTTGCACTTCCTTTGGCTAAGAAAAAAACACTCACCCTACATATACGCAAAAGCAGCACTGTTGTGATGGTAAACAGATGATGTCATGCACTGTGGGTAACACAGGGACCTGCTGTCTCCTGCTCATACACGTACTTAGACGTATCCTCTCTCTCTCTCTCTCTCTCTCTCTCTCTCTCTCTCTCTCTCCCTCTCTCTCTCTCTTTCATCACTTTCATATCCTCCCCTCTCATTCTTGGCTTTTAAAGTCTAAACATATTCCCTGCCTCAGATTTCTGAATGAGAGAAAAAGTGGGAAGTAAAAAGTGATCATACACAAATGTACACACGTGCACACCCACATCAGTAACACACACGTGCACACCCACATCAGTAACACACACGTGCACACCCACATCAGTAACACACACGTGCACACCCACATCTGTAACACACACGTGCACACCCACATCAGTAACACACACGTGCACACCCACATCAGTAACACACACGTGCACACCCGCATCAGTAACACACACGTGCACACCCGCATCAGTAACACACACGTGCACACCCACATCAGTAACACACATGTTCAGTTGTGCCATATACGCACACAATTATACAGACTCACAAAGGCAGCAATGCAAACCACCACAATGTACAAACACAAATGTTCACTTAGGTGCATACAAACACACACAATGTACAAACACAACCAACAGGCAAATTACACAGAAACTCGGAAGCAGATGACTCTAATGTAATAAACTCTGTCTAAGACAAGATATTTAAACATACAGTCTCACTTTCTCCTCTCTCTCTCCCGCTCTCTCTCACTCCCTTTCACTCACTCATTTCCACTCATACTCGCCTGGCATGAGCAAACATACTTGTGGTATTTCTATAAACTCTACACACACACACACACACATCAGACAGGGAAAGAGAGGGAGGATGGGGGACAGAGAGCAGGGGGTGAGAGCCGTGAGGAGGTGGAGGAGATGGAGGAAGACAGGCTGCGGGGGATGTGGTGTAGAACATCTTTATAGCCCTTCAAAGGTTGACCTCTTCACTCTGTTGAGGGTGGAGATCCGAGACTCTTTTTGTAGTTTATTTTTCTATTGAAAATGCATTGCCTGTTCACTTTATATTCAGTACCTAAACACACTAAGCAGTCCATCTTTCAGTCATGAAACATGAGTGTGCCCTCTGCTGGTTGGTTACATGTAATGCAGTGCAAACTGCTCTTGTAGTGCCCATACACACAAACACACCCACACACACACAGTGCAGACACTTTGAAAGTCACAGGTAATGCAAGTCATAACTAGAGACTGCAGAGCAAAAGTTTCTGTCATCTCTGTTTAGTACACACACACACACTCTAAAACAGTCCCATAGTCACATGTTCCACCACGACCAGCTAAAAGCCTGAGGCAGCCAGAAAGTGACACTGTTGCCATGGCGTCGAGCCAGGGTTCTTGAGCATGTGATGTCACTTGTGGGTCAGTGCACTGACATCAGCCGACATCCAGATGGCATAGTGACCGTTACCATGGCGCTGTTTCTACACCATGCAGGCTTTGTGACGAGTGTCTCTGGCAAACTCCCCGCTCTGTGGAGCACGGCCTGTTTACTAACCATTGAGAATTTTTCAAAACTACAACACATACGGTGTGTATGCAACTCTCTTGGGCATTGAACACATGGCAGGGGTAGTCTGGGTAAAAATCTCCCTGCAGGATTGCACGCGGTCGACTCTGATTGGTTGTGATGGCTTCCCCTGTCTGTTTGTCAGCAGGAGGTCCCGCCTACACTTTTATGGCCATTTGGCTTTGATTGGCAAGAATAAAAATGTCCATGGAGAGGGACGGTTTGCTACCCAAAGCTGTGGGGTGTCTGGGTAATACTAGTCATTAAGTTACTGACCATCTCCATGGTGCCTTGCTAACATATTCCTGATTGCAACTTTAAATTACTTATGGATTTATGAGATATCTAAGTATCCAATTATGGGACATTAAAGAGCTTTTTTTGCTCTTTAAGCATTAGCATTTTTACAGGCTAATGAGCACACAGATATGCCACCTGATCTGAGATCAGACCTTTTATTCTGAGACATGGAACAGAAATGCCACACATTCGGAGGGCTCTCAGTCCAACAGTTTCATCTCAGAGCAATTTAGTGTGAGGGTCACCTAAGGTCACCTTTTGCCATGTCATAGGCTAGTAAGCACCATGGACCTGACTGCTGATCTGAGAACAGCTTCTCTATCCAGTCATCAGCACTGTCCTTCCACACATCCGCCGCGGCTGCTTCAGACAGCAGGGAGCGTAGGGTCGCATACTCTACGCCCTCGGCAGGGTGTCAGGGGCCCCGTGTGGGGCAGGGCGTAAATGGAGAGAGTGGGAGCACGAGCTGTAAAGGGTAAAGAAGGTACGGGCTGGAGAGAGTGGGAGAAAGGCAGACAGTGTGGGAGGGGCCAAATGGTGTGTGTGCGTGTGTGTGTGTGCGTGTGTGTCCAGCAGCAGAAATAGGAAATTGCAGTAGTACTTGGTACCAGTAACAATAGACCTTAATTTGCTTGAATCACAGACAGGTGACTCATAAGATCGAGTGAGAGTGGGAGAGCGAGACGGAGGAGGGAGTCGGGGGGGTATGACTCACTCTTCCCCTGAGAGAGAGAGAGCCTTGGCATACTAGTTCGTTTTTGACAGACCCTGTGTGTCTGACACACAGGCGAACAAACAAACAAACAAGCAAACAACCAGTGGACACTAGCACAGAAGTGTACTGAAGCCAAACAAGCAGTTAATGTACACTGCTTGTTTGGCTTCAGTAACCAACGGATAGTTAGAGCTTATAACCAGCTAACCAGCTTATAACCAACCACAGTATGTGGCCTTAACTGACTAATGTTTCAGTATGAGTGGATATGGACTACAGTTAGATAGTTAGAGCTTATAACCAACCATATCAACCATCTGAAAAGTAAACCTCACCCTCACAGTAGGTTGGTATATGGAGGGGAGGGGGGGCACTGGATATATCTTGAGATATTGAGGGTGAAGGTTCTTGGCAGAGGTGGGGTTTGAACTGGTAATCTTCTGATTGCTGGTTGAGTGCTTTAACCACTGAGTTCCAGTCCATCAGGTCTCTTCCTCTCACCAGTGCCACCTATCAGTTGAACATGGAATAGACGTATTCTAGTCATACTAAAGCCTATGTGACAGCAGGCCCACTGTACTCAAATCACAGGGCAGGGGATATATAGTCCCATCAGAGAGCCTCTGCTCCCAGCTATCCAGTGAACCCCCTGCTGATACACTGAAGTCGTTCCTGCTGGAGGATTCTCTCATGCATATCCACAGAACATTTAATAGACCACGACTGACAGACAAGGCTTGAAGATGTGTGAATTTACAGGGTCTCTTCAGTGCCTTACGCAGGGTTTTTAAAGAACGAATAGGCATATTGTAATTTATGGTAAACGGATCCTACAATTTGCAAATCATATGCTACGTCCAACATGTGGAATAAGTAACAAACACTGAAGGGCAGGAAGTGTACAGAGTCTTTACAGATCTGTAGTGCAGCTCAGTTCAGTGGACATGGCTGCTTTCATGCACTCCGAGACTTAATGGTTTCCTGTTCTGAGACACCCACTTCCTGTTTCCTTTATGTTCCCATTGCGAATCAATTAATAGCTGGGTGATGGGACATGTTTCAGAGACGCGGCGGAGATGCCAGTGTTTTCTGTAAGATGGCGCTTGGGTTGGCGCTAATATTTTACCCTCCGATATTATACAGTATGATCTTGAGGTCGGGTTCTAGAATGAACTCCTCTGTGATGTGACCAGCATCCCTAAACCACCACCGCTGGTTTCGATCTGCTCCGCCATGACATCCAGCTTCCTGCTTGGTATCTTCCCACAGGTCAGTGACTTGCATTTCCCATCTCTGGAGTGCCGCGCTCAGTGTCCCGTCCAGCCACCATGCGCCTTTCCCTCACTGGCCGCAGCACCCGGGTCCGTCTGCATACACTGCAGGCCATTGTCCTCAGCTGGCTGGGCATCAACACGGAGAGCGGCGGCGTGACCGCATATGTTGGACGCTGGTGTGGGATCAGGCCCTCGCTGGTCATTTGGCTGATTCACAAAGGTGCAAAAAGAGAAAACTGATCCCGGATCTTTTACTACGAGACATTGACTGGTCAGTGTGTTTGTAGGTGTGAATTATGTTGACACTTTTTCCTCTTTCACACAGATTGGATTATGACTGCAGGGAATGGCTTGACGTGGGACAGCACTTCAAAAGTAGCACTCTGGAGATGTAGAAAGCTCATTGACCTCTTGTCCAAAAAGCATCTTAGATCTTCTCACACAGGGGTATCACTTAACAAGGACGCAAAAGAAGAGACAAGATAACACAACACGACACAATGCCTGACTGCAGAAATATCAATACAGAGTCTAACAGCATTAGCGCCACACTTTCCTACAGCACATTGTCACACACATCAATCTGGGAAGGGAAATATTCAGGAGAGGTGGCTAGTGTTTATATCTTTGTCCTACATATTAATTTTCTTTTCTGCTAATCCTGATCTTTACTATAAATAAGCTGATGGAATGACTATGGGAAATGTAATCATCAGTGTGGTATTCAGGATGATCTGAGAAACAGTCACGATAGCTGATTTGGGGAGTTCAAAAAGATCAGTTCTATCCTGAGACAGAGATTAGCAAAGGCTTTACAAAGACTATTCCTCCAGAATATTCTGTTCCTTGAACAGAGCTGAGCTAAAACCTGGAAGAACTACCGACTAATGAAGTAGATGTGAACCTAGGAGGAACTTCATGAGCAAGATCACTCAGTGACCCAGTTATCTTCAGCGTTAGCTAAAGCTTAAGTCCACATGGGGCAGTTTGTGCTGAACGGTGTTGCTTTAACTGAAGTCATCCATCTGATCAGGAAGTCCTGCTTCGTGAAGTTCCTCCAGGGGTAAAACCTGCCCTCCCTGCCTGTCTCAGAGTCACATAGACAGGTGATCCCTTCCTCCCACTTTACTGTGAGGATGAGAGTGAGAAGAGGGTGTGTGTGTGTGTGTGTGTGTGTGTGTGTGTGTGTGTGTGTGCGCGCGCGTAACCAGTATGGTGATTCCAAGGTTTAAACCACTCCACAGTCAAACTGTAGCATCACACAAACATTATGTTCCATCTGTTATGTTTCACTAAACAGTTTAAACACCTCATTGGCATTAAAATGTACAATGTAGTGTTAAACAAAAACAAAAAACAAAAACCACCTGATTAGTGAAATTAGGCTTTTTGGTTCAGGGGTGGAAAAACTGCACTGAGATTCAAAGAGGGAGATCCAGTTTTGGCACATTACCACTGACACCTGCACAGAGCCACACTCAGAGATGGACTCCATGCCAACAGATTCATTTACACATTCAGGATCTGGCTGGTACACCTATCCAGAGAGATTTACATATATTTAACACACTGATAAAATTGCACACATGGTCAGTGAGACGCAAACCCAAAACATCAGGGTTGCTGGTGAATCCACTATATCTGCACTACCAGGTACCTGCAGACACACACATCAGCCCTATCAAACTGCAGGCTCCATTTTGGTTTCGAGTTGGAGATCTTACCCAGGGGTCCAAAAAGCCCATATACTGTGCATCCATCTGAGTGAGAATGTGTGTGTGTGTATCTGCTTTTTTAAGGATTTTCTTTTTAAACTGTGGCAAAGGTGTGTGCTGAGGTTGCTTAGCAACACTAGAATTCTGCTCTGCATTGTTGAGCGGAAAAAGACTGTGTGTACGTGCACAAGTGTTTGGAGTTAGGGAATTGCAGTGTCTGTCAAAAGCACAGAACCAAATGTATTCGTTCTTCAGACATTGTGGTTGAATGCTGTGTTCTGACACTGAGTACACATCCCATAATAAACACATCACATTCCTTCAGCTCACCAGCGCGACCTCACACTCCTCTGAGGTCAAAGGTCCACTCCCCAAGGACACCGGCGTCAGAGCACACAGAGCGTAACTTACCCTCATACGTTCATTTGAATCCTTCATTCATTCGCGACGACCGGCTTTTTCCATGACGACCACCATTGACCACTCTACTCCTTCCAATACAGCACCAAAGGTGAAAGATCATGACCTGGCTGACCTGGTGTTTGTACTAGGATCAGTGCTTCTCGAAAAAGGGCTGGAAGGGTTGGGGGGTGTAGTTGACCAGTGTACACCTGCAGGAGTACACCTGCTCAAAGCCATGATGTCACTGCTCTGCAGGTGAGGACAGGTAACGTAAGGGATACTGGAGATCAAAAGACTCATGAGAAGCTTTCATCCACTCCTGCAGCTCTTCTAACCTGGTATAAACAAACACATCTCTTAATATGTTAATGTAAAAATGCTAAATGTTCACAATGTTACTAAATGGTTATATTGCACATTTAGCCAGAAAGGTTTATTCTGTCTGTAATACAGAAGAGGAGAGCTGATTTGTGTGCGTGTGTGTGTGTGTGTGTGTGTGTGTGGTGACAGATGCTATCAGGCAATTTCATTTAGCCGTAAGTTGGCAATTAACAATGGAGCCACAATGTAATTAGGTATGGCTGTCCAAGCGGAGGACCTGAAGGGACTCACTGCAATCAGTAAGACAGACAGGAAGTCCCGCAGGACAGTCGGCATCCAGTCAAAACAATACAGTTGGCGTACGTCTGCCAGACAGCCAGACACAGGCGCCGCCTCTAGCAGCCCTGGAGGCTAAAGAAAGCTTACAGTCAGACAACGGTCAGATGGCCGTTATGAAGGTTTACGGTCAGATTACGGTCAGGTGACTGGCATGGGATGGAAGGGCTGCTCCTGTATTTTCCGAATGAGAGAATCAGCAGGGATTACTGCACATTCTCTTTAGAGGAGCTTGGAGCTGGGATTCATTGCTGAGATCCGTTCTGCACGTTTCCCCGTTGGTCTCCCCTTCTCTGATGAACGATTCTCTCCAGCTATCTTATCTCACCCTCGTCTTTTTCTAGGGCATGTATATTGTCTTAATTCCCTGTCACTGTATGCCTGTTCCAGGTTTGCTCTCTCGATCTATCTATCACTCTCTAACCGAAGAAGCTAGAGGCTATGAAGAGGTTTCATTTTCAGTTTCAGGATCTTAAAAGTGCAGATGCTCACAGTCACTCACGGGCTCACAGTGGGTGACTGATCGCACCAGCCACAGGAACAGAGCACGAAAACAATAGAGCAGGTGTAAAGCGACTCAACGGACTTTTATCTGTGTGTGTGTGTGTGTGTGTGTAGACCTCTCCTGTATGATCTAATGCACAGAATAAAGTTTCATTTGATAGAGTTCTAAGAGCTTTCAATTCAAATACAGGGAGATATTCCAGATATGCATTGCACCAGAATACAATGATTGGTATTATAATTCTGATCTTCTGATCTAATTTTGTTTCTCCCTATAAATTAATACATTTCATTCCACAGATTTCTGCATTTCAGTGCATGTTGTTATGACCATGGTTTATTCCTTTCATCTGTTACCCTGCATCAGCAAAATCTACAATGCACACACACACACACACACACACACACACACACACAAGCACACACACACACGGGTTCCAGTCCTGAATGACCAAAATGTCTTTCTTTAAAGTCAAACACACAAACACACAAACACACACACACACACACACACACAGAAAATGAGAGAGAATGAGAGTGAGAGAGAGATGGAGGGAAGCATAATCAGTATGTCAGGAATGGAAACCGTCCTTTGAAATCTGGGTATCAGCAGAAGAGCCAGAGAAACAAGCTAATTCATCATCTTAAACACTACATGAGCTGATAATGAATGTGTTTAGCTGTGGCCTTCCACTGGGCTTGACTTTGGAGTTAATAAACACAAGTTTTCACGCAGAGAGAGGGTGAATGAGAAAGAGGAGGCGGGAGACGGAGAGAGAATAAAGAAATTCCCAGCCATAGGAGGAAAATAATAAATAGAATTTTCACCCTAGAGGGCAAAATGTTCAACATAGGAGAGTGATAATTAAGTCTGAACCTTATGAGGTGAATCTGTTATCGTTTTCAATAACAATGACCCAAACATGCCCTATGCAAGATAAACATCTGCTGCTATTTGAGAGGTTTGCTTCCTTTATATAAATCTCAGTAATATGTACATTCTCAATAATTGCAGAGGTTCATTGCAAATTAATGATCTTTTCCCCATATATGAAAGTATATAGGACAGGATGTAGTCACATGTTGCATTATGGAACACAGAACTCACGACTGCCGAGAAGAAACACAGAGAGGATGGATAGAAGATTCTAGCTCTGTGTCAGCAAGCGTTATAAACGTATTCACAGAATGAGAGCTGCATGATCACAGATGTTGTGCGTGTATTTGTGTGTGTGTGTGTGTGTGTGAGAGAGAGAGAGAGAGAGAGAGAGAGAGGAGAATATGGGTAGTTGTGTTTAAGAAATGTCCGTCTAAATGCTCACGAATTCACGAAAACCACAGACGTACTCATCTCATGCAGTTGTTCAGAGGCAAGTCTTAGCTGGGCATTAATCTCTTTCTCGGGTCTCATTCGATACACTGTAAACCACAGCGTACATCAGCGGGAGCTGCCCAGATATGCTCGTGTTGGAACAGTTGCTTTAACATTCGGAACTGTAAACAAAACCCTTACGCTCTTTCGCCACACACGAGGGGCTTTTTCCCCCATCGTGTTCAGAACTGTGGCGCGTGTTCTTCGGTGATGCATTGGCAGAGCATAAACGACCGTTCACGTGTCATTAAAGAGGTGGTTAAACCGGTTGTAACAGTAAATTTCTCACATCCGAGTCAGTACGAATTAAGCTTTATCTCGCCCTGTTGACGATCTGCGTTGATTCTAACATCTCTTGAGTTTGCACCACAGGAACTAGTAGACTTGTGAGTACAGTACGTGCTGTGATAAGGCCGATATGGTTATATCATCTGCCCAGCTCCACGATAAAGACTTTCTTTAAGTTTTGAGGAAGTATGTTTGTATGTGTGTGTGTGTGTGTGTGAGAGAGAGAGAGTTTTCTGGAGCATTGAGTGGGTGCTTGAGAATCATATATAAAAGGTCACTGGAGCCTTACTGAGAAAACAGCAGGGTGTCCAGTTTCCCTTGAGTGGTTTCATTTCAGATCATCTGGTCCATATAACCACAAATAGTTCAATGTGTGAGGAAACATGCTATTCATAGACATGCCATCTTCCACAGGGAGTCCTTGTGCATGTCTGAATCACCATACACAGACTGTATAGGCATGTGAATAGTTCTGTCGAGATGGTGAATGTGAAGACTACAGTATTCTCCACCGTGGTCCTGCAGGATATACAGCATCACGCTTTCACAGGTCTGACGTTCATTTCAGTCTGTGGAAATACCCCTGGAAATACCTGCCTTTACCTAATACATGCTTCTGAAGAGCTGCATGCATGCACTTCACTGACCAAAAACGGTACAGCCACGTTTAGAGTAGGTGAGCTTTAGCCTGGACAGCCAAAGCTGTACGTAATAAACACAGACACGGGGGCTGAACAAGCAAACTCCACTCTCAGGAGCTGAGTATGGGGAAGGGCAGGGAGAGGCGGCTGCCTTACATATCTTCAGAGCATCTTGTTTTCTCAGTACTAATACATCTGCAGAAGCACACGAAGGCCTTGATTATTCGCCAATAAAGGGAATCACATGAGAACCATTCAGGTTCTGTGTTTAAAAATAAATCATTATTAGACTGTACTGATCCCAGGGGTTTACAACCACCAAGCAACTGCAACAGCCAGCCCTGGTATCACCACCTCTCTCTCTACTTCTCTTTCTTTCTACTTTTGTCTTCTGTCTGTATCTCTCTCTTCCCGTCTCTCTGTCTGCATCTCTCCCTTCCTGTCTCTTTGTCCGCATCTCTCTCTTCCTGTCTCTCTGCTCTCCATCTGTGTTCTTTCACCTCTGTCCTTCCTTTGCACGGCAAGAGTGTCTAAAAATAACAGGGTCCATTTTCCAGGTTGGCCATGTTAATACTCAATTCAACCATAAAGGCTGTGAGACGCAAGAGTCATAGAGCTTGCTCGCTCTCTCGCTCTGTGTGTGTGTGTGTGTGTGTGTGAGAGAGAGAGAAAGAGAGAGAACAGCCAGAGTACATGCTGTAATAAGCTTTGTCATGAAACTTTACTTAACTGGAATCAGTTTATGGAACGTTGTATTTTCTTTTAATATTCTAAAAGCCAAAGACAATCAGTGGGGAAAAAAAGACCTGTGATCCGTCTCTGCATCCTAATGGGTTTTTGTGGCAGACACAAAAGAACGTCGTACGCGCCGAACTCCGCCAACTTATTTGCATCCACTCACGCAGACGGGCCACCCACGCGCGCATTTAAGTGCGAGTTGCGTGTAGCGCGCGGTGGCAGGGAACATCGCACTGTCGGGCCTCGCCTTAATGCTGCATGAGTCAGCGTCAACACGGCTCTCGCCTGCCTTCCCCGAGTGCCGCTCTGCTTGCGCACCTGTGCAGGGGGTGTGTGTAAGCCGAAGCCCCGGAGCTGATCCGCCGTGGAGAGCGACATGAAAGCGTCTGCAGGAAAAAGGTTGTGTGTATGTCCAGTGCTTGTGTCTTCCGTGGGTCGACGGCCACCGTCATGTTCAAAACGTTCCCATTTCGGCCTGTTTCTGTGAACTGTGTTCTCCAGGCCTTGTCTTGCCGCCAGACTGTAGGTAACGGGAAACCAGGAAGGAAAATTTCCTTCTCGTCAATTCACCTTAATTCATCTCAAGTTAATAACGCGTGTCTGTCGCGAATGTTAGCAGCCGCGTTATTAATGGATGTCATTATGTGAAACAAAAGTTTCATTCACGCTGTTCAACGTTTAATATAGTTTTAAGGTAATATCTTAATCGGCGAAAAAAAATACATACGGGGGGGGGCACGCAAAGGATCCTTGTTAGACAATGTTTTAGCGACGCTCAGTGGTAAAATTGTGCATTACGAGGCTTTCTTTGCGACCACTGAATATTACTGTAATCCAGGGTTGTCAGAGTCCGTTCCTGAAGGGCCGTAGTCCTGCAGAGTTTAGTGATCGCCCTGCTCAGTCACACCTACTAAACCGGGTAATTGATTGATGCGTTGAATCAGGTGTGTTTAAGCAGGTTAATCATCCAACCACATTGAGCTCTGGCCCTCTCGGACTAGGGTTTGACGCCACAATGAAACGTTGACTAATATTAACCACAGCTGATTCAACTAAATAAATCACCAGGTTTAGTAGGAGTGTCTGAGCAGAGCGATCGCCAAGCTCTGCTGGACTTCCACCCTCCAGGACCGGACTCTGACTGCAAGGCATACATTTCTTTCTGCCAGTTTTTGATTATTTTTGTCTTCATCATTCCTTACAGTCAGAGCTTTAAGTTTCAAAAACATATTCACGTTGTAAATAGTTATACATAATAAACGTTAATGCATAATAAATAGATAAATGCTTGTTAACAATACGTCATGGTGTTCCAACGTGCGGTTCAATGCACGAGAGCACTTTGAGTTCACGTTAGAAATAGATCCATTCATTATTATCGATCTTTGCTGTAACACAAGATGGCGCCAGACAATCATTTTCTTGAATACAAAGTGTATTATTTCTTTCCAAAGACAAAGTTTTCAACAACTATAGTGTTTCTGCTTCGGGCGGCTCGCAACGTAATGTTCTAATCTGCGTGCTTAGAACTGGCGCGCCTTAGAGTAATTTTAATTTTAATTTTCTTGAATTGTTCTGTGTGTTATAATTAGCTGCTCAGCCACTGCCCTTCACCTGAGCGCTGGAAACGTCGCGGTTGCGCATGACGTCACCTGAACTTGGGACAATCTTTTGCTCCTCTCCCGCTCCTCTCCTGCGAACGACTTCGTTTCAGTCTGGTCGCAGCTTCGGCGCGGTGCAGGGGCCGTCCCGCGACACTACTAGGATGCGGAGTATACAGAGTGGATACTCTTGAATTTGAGACTCTGTTGCGTTCAAGTTTACGGACGACGGCTACATAACATTTGTGGTTGGGGTAAAAGGATTTTGAACTAGTCGTTTTC
>JAOYMR010000026.1:7548843-7560415 GCA_025802075.1 Tenebrosternarchus preto
ACATTTGATAGTGAGGGTAGGAACTGTTTTTCATGGCTTCACAATGACCTCGTACACACACACACACACACACACACCTCACTGGGACTGTCACTGGGAGCGTTCTAACACGGTGGGGCTTTATGGGAACTGGGTTCAGATTAGCTGCTCTGTTTTATGGCTGTTCTCTATCTTTTCACTCATCCTGACAGACTGATACTGTTCCTCGCTCAGTGCACTTCAATAGCGTTCAGAATCGAAAATGAAAAAGGAGAAAGAAAAAAAAAAAACACCTAGATTTCAAAAAAGCGATAAGCTGGTCATGTTTGCGTAACTGGGGTAACGGGGTCTGGTTCTGTGCTCGTTCACCTGCGGCGTCTCGACGACGGGAGACCACGGTTGTTCCATCCTTCTTTCCTGCGACCAGAGGAGTGGCTGTAACTTACCATCACTCAGATGCTCCCTGCTCAGACACCCAGTAACCAAGTGGTTTCTACTGCCACCTCCTTAAACTGCTAATAGATCATAACGATGGAACAGGACACGGTCCAGGACATAACAGGACACGGTCCAGGACATAACAGGACATGGTCCAGGGTGTGCTGGCAGTGGTCAGTTTAATTTGGCTCCTTCGAGGAGCTGCTTTTAAAGTCCTCATGTTTAAATGCAACTTCACATTATCAACATTTAAGCTTGATAAAGTGCTTGCAAGTGGTTCACTAAAGTGCCTGTGATGGACGAATGCGTCGTGTGTGTGTGTGTGTGTGTGTGTGTCCGCCCATGCAGAGGATGAGGTTCTGTATCAGAACTACCAGGAGAAAGCGCTGCACAATGACTCTGACGAGGATGCTGAGTGTAGGGAAGCCAACCTGGACGAGCACATCGTGGTGCAGTACAAACCTCTGCGCACCTCGTGGAGTCAGCTGAGTGTGGTGAGACTCCAACACCCCGCCGACGCGCACAGTAACCACGCAACACTCGGATCACAGCACACAGTAACCACGCAACACTCGGATCAAAGCGCACAGTAACCACGCAACACTCGGATCACAGCACACAGTAACCACGCAACACTCGGATCACAGCACACAGTAACCACGCAACACTCGGATCAAAGCACACAGTAACCTGGTGCTTCCTCGGCCGCCATCACACCCCTCTAGTGCCGTACGGCAATGAAAAACGGCCATTAAGGACGACCAATAATCGACTATTGTGCTTATTTATTTCTTTGTGCACCTCTGAACACGCATTGTGTGGGCTTTGTTTTGTTTCGGTTTTTATTTACAATTTGACACGCACCTAATTCCATAGAAACACACTGCGCGCGCACGCACACACACACACACACACACACACCGCTGCAAGCCTGAGGAATGTCAGGGCTTTGGGGAATGTTGTTCTGGCCGGTTACACAGCTGTCACAGCGGAAACCGGCATCCAAGAGGACGAGATTTAATATGCGTGAAAGCTGTGTTTCATTTGAACAATGGCAGCGCTGGGAGGGAGAGAGAAGGAATAGGAGGAAGATACAGAGAGGAGAAAGAGGGAGACGGAAAAGGAGAGAGAGGGAGAATGGGGGAGAGAGAGAGAGAGATGTGTAGAACCACACGAGGATAAGCATGTCCACTGGGAAGTATCAGGGCGTTGTACCAGCTCCCTAGCTGGAAGATTTTTCCCATGGGGGGGGGTAAATATGTAGTCAAGGGCCAAATCTGTGGGGCGACTCCTGTTCAGGGAATTATGTAATTTTATTTGGGTCTGGAGAGGCGGGAGACTTAATGCTATTTTCCATTTTGGTGTCCTGTTCTAAAACAACTTGGGCTGGAATGTTCACACAGAGAGAGAGAGAACTTCAGTAAAGGTGTATGTGGTGGGATGGACAGATGTGGAGGAGCTGAGGGCTGAAGGAGAGAAAAGAGGGGAGTGGCCAGATATAAACGCGTGCGTGTGTGCACGTCCACTGTTTTGGCAGGAGGCTTGACTGGGGTTTTGTCATTTCAGGAAACAGTTCTCTGAATGCAGTGCAGGTGTGGAGTGCAGGAGTGGTCACCCCCTCCACACACACACAACAAAGGTTCAGTTTAGAGACACCCCTAGCAGCGTGATGCCACAGATGCGTGTAGCGTGGGCCGGGGTATGATTAAGTGCGAGGTGGATGTGTTTGGGGTGGGTGAATGTGTGGGTGGAGTATCATGACTGATGTCCCAGTCATACGAGGAATTTCTCTACTGCTTCCTGTACGTTATTTTTCCCCAGAATGCCTTGAGGAAATGACCCGAGTCCTGCTGCTGAGTTTTAGTTTCGGTTTGGTTCTGGTACCAGAAGGTTCAGGTTTCCTGTGTTGTGGAGTAGAGGTGCAGCTTCCAATGGGGAAAATGCATTTTAGTGCCAGAGCAGGTTGAAGTTCACTTGCTGCAGAGACGTTGCTAGGAAACGTTTATGTGCTGAGCTGCCGCTTTCGATTCTCTCTCTCTCGGTCATTCTATCTCCATTTCTCTCCCAATTTCTCGTCTCACTCTCTCTCTCAAATTTATTCATTCTTTCTTTCTCTTCTTTTCCACATTTTTCTCCCTCCCTCCCAAGGTAGGGATGATTTCTCCTTTCCACACCAGCTCGGACAGGGAAGATGATTCGTGGGCTACAGATGATGCCGTATCGTGTTCAGAGTGACGGTAGCGTTTTTTTTTCCCGTGGGGAGCTGTTCGATGGTTTATTCCCAGGGGTGGTCCATCACTGCAGAGCTCTGGTGGACTCCTGGCCGGATCGTGAACCCCTGATTGTGTGTATTTGGGCGTGTTGGGTTATTGTTAGGGGTGTAGAGGGGCGTGAACTTCCTCTCAACCCACCCCTCCCCCACCGCTACATTTTCACATCCTTGTTTTCCCTCTCCAGTTATGGATTAACAGAACGTGGCTCAGGTGCTGGTGCATTCTCCTGAAACCTGATCTCTCACACACACACACACACACACACACAAGCCACACACAATCAGCAGTTTATTTGAGTATCGTCACACACTTCTGCTGTACAAACACAAGCACTTGCGTGAACACACACACACACACGCTGTACACATGCCCTGTTGGAACAGGAAACTTGAAATCCCGTGGCCTAGGATACTGAAGCTAATCCATTTGATTTTGGGAAAAATGCCGAAACGACATGGACTCTGGGTACAGTAAAACTCATCTAAGCATCTGTCTACATTCCCACCCCATACGCCCAAACCAGGTGTGTGTGTTGGGGGTCTGTGTTAGGACAATGGTCTGAGTCCTGCCACAGGGCCACAGCCTTTAACCTTGTGAGTCTCACCTCAGCTCCACGTGAGGCATCTTGTTTACACAATTGAAGCTTCCTCCACCTCTCCCTTCCTCCACCTCTCCCTTTTCTGTCAGCCTCGCTGGTAGTTTCGCGTATCTCTGAACCTTTGAATGAAAATCTGAGGACGGATCAACCCTGCGGAGTCGAATGTCGGCTCGGAACAACAGGACAATTGATAGGAACTGAAGTGACAAGACTGTCCTGAATAATGGACACCACTGATCCCAGTCACGTTGAAGACTCGAACACTCCACCTCCTCTTCCCTGTGTGTTAGTGTCAGGCCTTCTGCACACACGTAGACCCCGATGGCGTCTGAGCACATGAAGCCTTGTCTAAACGGAGAGGCTTCATCCTGCTTTCGTCTGTTCTCTCCCAGGTTAAAAAAAGCGGAGCCCTCGACAGACTGAGTCAAGAGGAGCGGAAGAGGCAGGAGGTAATTGGATCACGGGCTTCTCCTTCTATTTGTTGGAGAACTTTACTCTGTGTGTGTGTGTGTGTGTGTGTGTGTGAGTGCATGTGTGTGTGTGATATTCTGGGCTTTGTTTTCCCTAAGAGCTGTTTGTTTATGGGTCACACTTATAAACAAAATATATGGGAGGTCTGTATGGATATGTCATATTAAACCCATAAATCCCCCTTTCTGTAAGCATTTATCACATAAATCTCCTAGCCACAAAGACCGGAAGGAACTAACTGTTCCACTGTCTCCTAAACACACGCTAACAATTTGTGGGAAATATGCTGAGTTAAGTATTGCATACGCACTGCTAGTGTCTGTTCCGATTTCGCTCTCTGAGCAGCACCAGATCTTGCTACATTTCCAGAGAGCTCAGATATGTTTGGCATGTTAATATGACCCACTCACGGCTAAAGCCCCTCCCTCCCCTCCTGACGCTGCTGCTGTGTGAAGGGGAGCTTCACTCCATACTGTGTCCTGGCTTGGCTTCTGCTAATGAAGCCAGCAGTGTTGTACGATGCAACGTGTGAAATGTGACGGTGATCAGTCAGTGAGAAGTTCAGGAAGCTTCGGTGTACTTCACTAAAGTTAGGCCAACGTGGAAAGCAGGTACTTTAAATTGATGGTGTGGAAATCATAACATCTCTGAGAGTTTGAATTCACAAAACCAGAGTTAAATTTCAGCTGTGCTGCTGGTGGTGATGGTGGTGGTGGTTTTGGTATTGATGGTGGTGGTGGTGGTGGTGGTGCTCTATTTGTGTGCCAGTGCCGTCTCCCGACCTGTTGTCTGTGTTTGTGCCCCAGGCCATATTTGAGGTGATCTCGTCAGAGCACAGCTATATGCACAGCCTCATCATCCTCGTCCGCCTGTTCAGAGACTCGCAGGAACTCAGTGAGACCATGACCAAGACTGAGAGACACCACCTCTTCTCCAACATCGTAGACGTGTGCGAGGCCAGCAAAAAGTAAGAGCTCCGTCTCTCGCGGGCTTCACTTCACTCATCGCCCTGTTCGTTCGTTCGTTCGTTCAGTCCCAGGCTGAGACGGGTAAGAGAGACACATGGCTTGCTGTGATCTGCTGATTCACTACGGGTGGGTTCAGCTTGGTAACACTGCGAGAGCAGAGCTGGTTTATTGGGCTCTAGCATCTTATTACCATCATCCACCTGTTTTCCTGTCCACACGGTTATGTGAGTGGATATTTTATTGTCCAAAAATTAGCCGCTGTAGGTTTGTAGAATTTCAGTTAATAAAGTGTGCGTTACAGTAAGCAAGTTTGTGCTGGTGTCTTACGTGTGTGTGTGTGTGTGTGTGTGTGTGTGCGCGCGCGTGTGCACGTTAAACAGTCTTATCCTGTGATCCTCCCGTGTGTGATTGAGGACACTCCTTGGGTTTTTCCTCCCTCTGTGCTCTATCTGCCTGTCTAGACCTCTGTGTGTGTGTGTGTGTGTGTGTGTGTGTGTGTGTGCTGTTTAAGCTTGGCTGTGTTGGAGAGCCTAGGGCCTGAGTGAAGCTCAGGAGGGAAGTGTTTACGTTGGAAAGTCTCGTTCCTTTATTACTCCCTTCTGTATGAGTCAGACCATGGGGGACGGCTTTGACCGACAGCTGGCTTTGCTCTCTGTTACCCTGTGAAGTGATGGATGAAACGTTCTCTCCACACACACACACACACACACACACACACACGCTTATCTGATCTCTAAAGACCCCATGTTGGAGTCTAAGGGCCCCCAGCCTGTAAATTGCCTGGTAGAGTACAGGGGCCTTGTGGCTCAGCACTGTCGCCATGGCAATGCCTGTCCCAGGCCAGTCTTCCAGCGCGGCCTTTGCCGTGCGGGTCAGCGGTCTGACATCGGCTCCACCCCTGCTGCTCTCGGATCGGTGCAACTGGCTGGATGGGTTGGCGTTTTCCTGATCTTCACCGCCATCACGAGTTCCAACATCCAGATCTGATCCATTTTACTGTAGAACCGGTTAAGTCTAAACTCTCACTGAACGCTGAGTCCCGCGGTTACCGCCATTGGGAACGCCCACCTTGACAGGACAGCGGACCTGCTCCAGCCTGCAGACGTGCACAGCTCCTCAGCCTGGGAGGGTATAGCGCCCCCACCAGGACTACAAGACGTACTCAATGTACCAGGTACAGCGGAGGCACTGAGGTGGTTTCAGATCAGTTTTGGAGCTGCAGTGTCGCTGGAAGGTTACGATGGTACACGTCAGCTTTTCCCCAGTCAGGGATTAAAGGGGAATTATATAAGCCGTGAGTGCAAGGCCGTGTACTGGCAGGGTCTCTGCTATACGGTGCATGACGACCTCAGGCAGGGAGAACCTGGGTTCCCCTGCTGCTCGAGTTTATTGATCGTGTGTGAGAGAGCATGTGTACATGTGCATCTGTAGATATGCCCACATTCCAACGTCCTAAATCACTCCAACATCCTAAATCAACCAGCAGAGATGCAAGGGAACACATGCGATGACCTTTGACCCATAGAACTTTCACTAGTTACTGCAGGCAACATTCCATGGTCTCCAGATGATGTGTGTGTGTGTGTGTGTACATCCCTACGTACACCTCCTGCCCTACACACCCACACACACTGACGAAGGCATGCTCTGCTGGACTGATCCATTGCTCCGAGTCGGCGTCATGGCTGGCTTCAGCCTGCCATGTTGTGTGGGAAAATGAAGTCATGTGACCCCCAGGAGGCGCGGCCACCTCTTGAATCCTCAGCCAAAGGCAGGCTGCTTCTCATTAGCTGTCAGAGGACTCAGCAGCCACAGGAACCGGGGAGGGCAGTTCTGCACTGAACATTCATCTGCAGTGTCCACTGTGCTCAGGCTGAAAATTCAAATGAGAATGAAATGAGACTGAAATGAGCCCAGAGCCTCAGGTGATTCAGAGAGAGGGTGTGCTTTCAGAGAGAGGGTGTGCTTTCAGAGAGAGGGTGTGCTTTCAGAGAGAGTGAGCAGAGTGCAGAATGAAGCTGGTACACACATACAGTGTGTGGGGTGTCTGTGTGTGTTTCTCTGTTGTGGTTGCACGTGTGTTGTTTCCCACTCAGCAAATATCACTGGCACACAAAGGGACTCCTCTGTCTTCAGAAACATCATGTCCCCTTCCTGCAATCAGCTTATGTGCTGGTTCATTCTTGTTCTCTGTGTGTGTGTGTGTGTGTGTGTGTGTGTGCTTGTGCTCTCTTTCTCTCTCTCTGTCTGTGTATTTCTCTTTCTATCTCTATCTCACTTCATTCTCACTCACTCATATATAAACATTGTCATGTGAGACTCAGACTCGCTCAGACTCCTCATGTGCTGTGGTTCCTAGCACATTCCCTACTTTTCTGTGCATTTTTACCCTCTATCCATGAGCTTCTGGGCCAATTCCACTAGAACCCAGATGAGGTTCTGGCTGGGTAGACAAATTGCTTTCTGTGTCAACACTGAGGATGTCCACCCAGACTCTGATAGCCAGTCTGGACTCTGAGAGCTAGATTACAGTTATAATGTGGCAGTCTACAGACAATGAAGCACTGGAGCAGTCCGAATGCATCCCTGCGTATAACATGGGTATTTCGTGGGTATATAGCGTGGGTATAGGCCCAGTCTCAAGCACCTGTTGAAAAGTAGATGAACAGTAAGAAAGGATGGTGATGTGTAATGGGTTTTCCATCTTCCTTTATCATACTGGCATGGGTGGGAGATGTTGGATACGCTGGTATAACCTGGGACCTGAGAGCTGGTATAACCTGGGAGCTGGTATAACCTGGGACCTGGGAGCTGGTATAACCTGGGACCTGAGAGCTGGTATAACCTGAGAGCTGGTATAACCTGGGACCTGAGAGCTGGTATAACCTGGGACCTGAGAGCTGTTAGCTAGTTTGTGATCGCTAATGTTTGCAATTGTTAATAAGAGAGCAGCACGTCTTGGTCATGAGAGATTTGGAAATGAATACCGGGAAGAAAATGTAGTCGCGTATGTGCAGAAGCCAAAGCTCGGTGTCGTGGGAGGAGCCGTGTCGCTGTTCCAAGCACTTGGGCTCCTGAGGAAAGGCGTGATTGGGTGTGACTCTCTGGAAGGCACAACGGCGAGCAGCGAGCCAAACGAAACCACCGCGGCACTGCAGAAACACGTCAACCTTCCCCGTTGAGCAGTGTTCCCATGGACACACTGAGCATGTGCAGACTCCTGCGCTGTGCCTGATGGGACGCGGGGATGGGTTGTGCTGAGTGATGGGTCATGGTTAAGTAGTGTGATTATGACACGTGCCTGCAGTATTTACTGACCTATGTGCTGCTAAATGTGATTCATTCATTCTGTGCGGGCGTGTGCATGTATACATATGACTACACACTTTCTTTTATTTATTTATTCATTTATTTTTTAAACACTTCAGATGTCTCCACCCCTTAGCCACCCCCTCCTTCAGGATACAGCTCACTCCAAAATGCTTTTGATTCGTGTGTGTGTGTGTGTGTGTGTGTGTGTGTGTGTGTGTGTCTCCGGCTCACCCTTGCCTGACAGACCAGTTCAGCCGGATGTCTTGTGCTCATTTCCAACTTGGAGCGGCAGGTGTTTGTTCTCATCTGCTCTGCGGCAGGATGTGCCGGGAGGTTCTGGGGAGGTTCTGAAGCCGGGGAGGTTCTGTGGAAGTTCTTGGGTTGGAGAGGTTCTGTAGGGTTCTGGAGCGAGTGGTTGGGCATATATTCACACAGTCAAATACACACACACACTAATATATCTACACAATCTCACATACATGCATGTGCACTGGGGACTATTTTAAGAATACTGAGTGTACATTGCTTTAAAAGTGCAATAAATTGCTTATCTGTGTGTGTGTGTGTGTGTGTTGGAGGCCCTGAACTTTGTCCACTATTCCATCTTAAAGGCCCAGAATAGATGTTCTAGACATTTTCATCACACAGAGTCACGATATCCAGTGACTGTGTGCACATACGCTGATGGTTTGGTAAAGGCTAGAGACGTCAGTGTTGACCATTCAAATACTTATCTTAACTAATACTTATCTGAACTAATGCTTATCTTAATACAGCCCTTGTTCAAGATAAAACAGTAACAGGGTTGCCAAGTGTTCAGAAGGTTTGAATCCCCCCCCCCCTCCCCCGCTGGTGACAGCTGGACCCTGTCAGGCTGGTGTGCCTGTGTTGCAGTAAAATCCACGACCTTCAACTAACGGCACAGATTCTGGAACACCTTTTAGGAAGGTGTGAGGTCACGACCTCAGAGGTGACATCCTCTGTTCCGCCCTCTCGGACCTCCACTCCAGAAATAGCCGTCAGGTTTTTGCTCGGCTGGAGTGGTGGAGGGTGGAGCAGCAGGGGTGGTGTAGAGAACTACAGCTCCCAGAGCAGAGAATGGTGGGGTTGGAATAACCTGCACGGGGTCATAATCCCACACATCTGCGTGTCCGCAGGAAGGATCTTACTCTGTGTGTGTGTGTGGTTGTGCAGTCTGCTATTCTGAGGCTTTAGGCCCCTAGGGCCTTCCTGCTCTGTGATGTGACTATTGGCCATGGAAGGTGTTGGGACAGCTTCCTGCCTTTGTGTGTGTGTGTGATTACTAAAGCAGGAATCTCTGCTCTGTTTGTTTTGTATATGAGGCCTCTTGTGCTTCTTTCTCTCTGTCTGTAGATTCTTCAAAGAACTGGAGGACAGACACCATCAAAGTATCATCATTGATGACATCAGTGATATTGTCATCACACATGCCCAGTCGAACTTTGAACCCTATGTGACCTACTGTTCTAATGAGGTGTACCAACAGAGAACACTCCAGAGATTATTGTAAGTATAAAACAATGAGCACACACGCACGCACACACACACACACACACATGGGTGGGTTTCTTTCTCTCATCTGAAGTTGATGAACTGTACACTGTCAAACAGAATAAGTCTGACTGTTCTTAAGGTGAGTGCTGTGGGTACAAGAGTGAGACTGTTATCACAGCAGTAGGACTGTTTAGAACATGAAGTCTGTGTAAGCATGCCAGGCATACCAGTTCTACAAGGAATACACACACACACACACACACACACACACATTCTTATCTCCTCCTAAGAATGACATCCAAATGCTGTCCAATGAGTCAACTGTGATCTGTCACATTTGACCTTTGACCTTTCGGTTTTGCCAGCCTAGCATTCTGTCTCGAGACGCCCTCCTCCTCCTCCTCTGGTTAATGATGTACTGAACAACAGGAGGACACTGTTCAGTCACTACTCCAGCTCTACTCACATATACTTATTCATTATTATACTCGCGTGTAACACTTGAGTAACAACTGTATGCACATAAATGTATACACTGTAGAGAGTAACTGTATACATATAATTCTATACACATAACTTGTAATTATGTACACACATCTGATGTGACCTAGACAAGCTAATATTGATCTGTACTTCATGTCCGTCTTATCCCACAGAAGTAAGAGTGTGTCCTTTAAGGAGGTTCTGACTCGTATCGAGGCCCACCCAGACTGCCGGAATCTCCCCATGAGCTCCTTTCTGATTCTGCCCATGCAGAGAGTGACCCGCCTTCCTCTGCTTATGGATGTGAGTGGCACCTCTGTTAACCCATGATGCCCCAGCTGTCACACCATAGTATTGCTCTGTTAGTTACGTAAGCCACACACACGCGCGCGCACACACAGACCGCCATCTCTGTGGCTCCTGGTACAAGTCATGTGACCTGGGGAATTTGCTCTTCTGCAACAAAGACAAACTCAGTTTGCTAATTATCCTCCGCCCCTCCCCCCCTCTCTGGTTATCTTTCTCTCCCCTTCATTATTTACACATAGTGCTGCCCTTCCTCTGGGACTCACTGTTTAGATGAGTGGCTGTGAGCTGTTCTCTGCCTCTCAGCTTGTGTTTGTGTTTTTCGCTTATAGTACATGTCCAAGGCTTCATGCTGCAATGAATTTAGCATTTCAGCACAGAGGGAAAAAAAGTCAAATTAAGTTCTTTTGACTCCTTTATTGTTTTTCTCTCCTCTCCCCTTCCCTCCCCTCCCCTCTGAAATAGCTACTGCCTGAACAGAGGCCTTGGTGGCAGTGGTGTGTTAAAGCACGTTTGTGTCCTGTGCTGTTGTATCTGTCATCTTTGTGCTTCTCTCTCGTTCCCTCTCTCACGCGCTTTCATGTCCCCTGAGCGTTGTCATGACATTTCTGAGGTCAGGAAGCGCGTGTGCTCCACTATTGGACCCTGAGAAAGTTTGGTTTGGGATTATTTTTTTTCCGTTTTATTCATGGTCAACTTCTTAAAAGCTGGGAATATCTATGAGGCGTAAAAGCCAGTGAACCAGTGAGAGATTCTGGAAGTTTCAAGCGAAACCGTAAACTACATTGTGATTTCTAACAACTAATGAATGCAGTGAGGAGGTTTTTGTTTAGGCTGTAGATCTGCTGTTTGTTGCAGACCATCTGTCAGAAGACGTCAAAGGAGTCTGTGCAGTATGACGAGTGCAGAAAAGCTCTCCACGTGGTCAGCAAGGTGAGGTCATCTCCTCATCCCCACACCTGCCACGATCTCCCACACAGCAAGAGGAGTAAAGAGGTGTGTGTGTGTGTGTGTGTGTGTGTGTGCTCATGCAGCTCGTACGGAAGTGCAACGAGGGGGCTCGTACGATGGAAAGGACGGAGATGATGTACACCATCAACTCTCAGCTGGAGTTTAAGATTAAGGTAAGGAATCTCTGGAATCTCAGTGGAATCTCACTAACGTCCCGCTATGATGAGGGCTGAACCAAAAGTAGGGTTCTGGAGGGGTGCACGGAATCTGACGCGGTG
>JAOYMR010000026.1:7563226-7577094 GCA_025802075.1 Tenebrosternarchus preto
CACACACACACACACACACACACACACCGGACAGGTAGCAGTGAGGTGATTGCAATGGTTCCAAAGGGAGTGTCAAGATGGGCGGGACCCCTCCTAAAACGCATCACTGCCTGCATGTTCCCCATCACACTGCCGTGTTTGGGGAAAGCTTCCCTCTTGATTCCAGTGTTGGATCTCTTCTGTGTGGTGAGGTCAGAGGGCAGCAGTGCCTCGTCACTTTACTGGCACATGGTTCACGCGTTCCAGAACCTGGGGTGTGACATCATAAGATGTGACATCAGATGCAGAAGCCTTTGGTTCTTTTGTGGCTGCTGTCGAAATTCAGTCAAACTATTTATTGGAACTGGATAGAGCTGTGAGCCATCCTCTCTCTCTCTCTCTCTCTCTCTCTCTCTCTCTCTTTCTTTCTCTGTCTCTGTCTGTATTTCTTCTCCTTGTTTTTGGGAACACCCTGTATGTTGTGCAAAGAAAAGAGACTTCCTGGAAGTGGTTTTCATTTGCTCCAAGTGCTGGATTGTGTGGCTGGGCCTTTGTGGGTATTTTGGAGAGAAATAAACTATTTTATCAGAGTGCAGACTATAGCAGGTGTGTGTGTTTAGTCCAGATGAAGTCCTGTTATGCCACTCACTGCAGAGAAAAATATCACGTTTCTCCACACTACTCTTATCCCTCCCACCCCTCCACACTACTCTAACCCCTCCCACCCCTCCACACTACACCCCTCCACACTACTCTAACCCCTCCCTTTTTTAATGCTCATCTTATTTTGTGTAATGCTCATGTAACTCCCAGCTGCCTCTCCTTTTCTCCCTCTATAAAGATTTTAAATTATTTGCCTTAAACCAAGTTAGTCCTACCAAGATGGTTTAGTCCTAGGCTAAGAGCAGTAATGTAGTGTAACTCATGCATCATCTGGATCAGTCAGACCAAGGCCCAGGGTAACACAACCCCTGTAAACTGTTATGGTATGAGGAGACCGACTCTTTAATCATCACAGGGTGGAGGAGGAGATGCTGCTACACTCTCAACATACCTCGCATTCCGTGTATGTGTGTGTGTGCGCGCATATATTTGCTAACATGTCTTGATGTGGAAGTCATTAGCACTGTCAGAACATCAAGAACTCCAGTAGCCTCCAGTAGCCACTCCCTGCCGGAGGCGTGGCAGCCTCCTGGTGCTTTCATCCAGCCATGGTAATCCTCCCACAACCAGGGAGCAGCAGAAGCAGTGATCCGGGTGTCTGGCATTCGCCCGAGGGAGCTCCAGGCTGGGCTTTGCCTCCTCTGGATACCTGCTGCTGCCGACCTGGAGCCAGAGTGTGGTTATAGTGACCTGCTGTGTGTTTTAATGAACTGTGATCAGACTAAACAGTGCAAAGGACTGTCGGAGTGTGTGTACGTCTGCTCTCGGAGAGCTGGTTACAGCCACAGGGTTTAAGTTTACAGCCAGAGGGAGGTCACATGATACAAGTTTTTTGAGTGCGTTTTTAAATCTGTCTTTCTGTTGCGCGCACGCACACACACACACACACACAGAGAAAGCATGTGCATACATGTGCTTTCTTTCACATGTAGACACAGGCATACACACACACACACCCACAGTTGCAGTCGAGGTTCAAATCTCTGATTAATCTCTATTACATGAGAGATGTGTCACCCAGCTCCCCGTCAATTCCACATGGAACAAATAAGTCATGCTGGGAACACTTAATGAAGTCCAGGTGCTCATGGGAAATGTAGGCAAGTGGGTGGATACGTGATGGAACGTTAAAGCTTCTTTTCTCAAATTATTTTAATGGGTTACATTTTTTTTCCTCTGTCTTTTCTTTCTTTTTACCACTCTCAGTGAAGAGAGTTATACAGTGATAGACTATGCACTGAGGGATCAAATCTGGGTGGGGCTATGCCAACCACAGGACCTGAACCTTTCTCCAACCCGCACCACCACTGCCATGCTGACATCACGGCAGGGTGGGGCCAGCCACCTGTTCCGCCTTAAATTCCGCAGCAACCACTCAGGAGACAAAGTTCAGATGATTCTTGGGGCGGAGCTACTGTAAGTACCTTCTACACCATTAGATGTATTTCTCTGTGTTAAACGCGTCATAAACACTAAACCAGTTGTTAATCATGTTATATACATCATGAACACTCCACTTGTTGTATTATTCATTCATGTTCTCAGATCTCTTTTCAGGGATTACATCATTATTCTATGTCATTATTCTTGATGTGCAAAAACTACTCATTGCTCCCTCTTATTTAAACATGCTTTAAAGTGGGATTAAATTAATTCAATCTATTGCCATATCTTTCCAATAAGCTTAAAATGTATTGATAAAATAATGAAATAATTCATCACAGAGACGGCGATATTAGATTGGTGGAGCGTTTTTACCGATCACGTATATTGTCTAGGTAAATAACACCTCAGGGGGGTTAGGATTGCCTAAAAGATGCTCATACTGTGACTTGCTAGCATGAAAAATCACACACGGAGGCGACTGGTGTCTCGGAGACGATGCTGTCGGAGGTGATGTGTGATGCGATTGAAGCCGATGTGATTGGAGGAGGTTGTGGTTTAAGAAGGGTGGGTGGAGGTGATCCGGTTGGAAGAGCTGTGGTTTAAGAAGGGTGGGTGGAGGTGATGCCGATGAGCAGGATGTGTGTTGGATCTTTACAGGAGGAGGTGTGTGTGAAGGGATGTGATTGGACGCGAGTTAGAAGTGATGTTGCTGTGTGTATAGCCTCACATTGTAGAATCCCAAAAGGAACTGAATTATAAAGGGAAGGAGGGTTATTATATAGTTTATATTATACATGATTTATAATACATGTAATTGTTTCTTTGTTGTGCTTTTTCTGGTCTGCCAAAATGAGTTTCCATGAACCCTGTCTTTTGTTTGTTTGGTCGTTTTCTATGCTATATACTTGTGTTTCATTCTCTGTAGGGAAAACACAAAAGCGCGTAAATAATTTCACATTACAGAAGAAACTCGACAGCCTGTTTCACTGCTATGTAAACAACTAGTGGAGACTGTGGAGGAAGGAGTCTAGTTACTAATGTACTTTAGCTGCTGCTTAAGTAGGTCATTTCAGGAGTCATGCTACCTTTAAATGAGAAAAAAAAAAACCTTCAGCTCTGAAAGGAACCTCAACTATGCCGTTGATTCCCAACATTTGATCCCATTTTGTCTTTTATTTATTTATTTAACTTTTATTACCTCTTTAAAAACTGAAGTGGCCTTAAAAATGCTACAGAGTGATTTTTTCTTCTTCTTCATTGCTGGTAGTTGTAGTTCTTTAGGATTTTCTCCACCACTGTGGTTGCATGGCACATTACTGTAGATTAATGGAACATTGCAAGGCTAGACAGAGTGTGTAGATCAGACAGTGTGTAGATCAGAGTCTGTCCTGCTTTAGGGCAAAAACATTCAGTGTGTCTCGTCATGTTAAGGGTGTGCTAATTTGTTTACACTTCTTCTGTACATTCTCTCACACACACACACACACCTGAACAGCTTTTCTTTGCCGAGCCGTCCATGGCGGAGCCGTTTGTTTTGGTGTGGCCTGCCTAAGCTTTAGAGTCTCACTCTGATGAGCTTCAGTGTGTCTGGCATGGGTTTCCGATCCAATGTGCAATGTTTGATCCGTGCAGTTTCTGGTCCCCGAGGACGGAGGTCGTGAACGGAGAACTCATCCACGCTGAAATGGGCCGGCTGAGTTCTGCAGGTTCTGATCCGAGTGGTTGTGTCCTACCCAACATACTGCAGTCACAGTTTAATGACCTCACAATAGGTGCTGCGCGATTCCTCCGACCCATAAACCCCCCTCTCTCTTTGTCCATCCCACTCTCTCCCTCTCTCTCTCTCTCCCTCTCTCCTCTCTCTCTCTCCTCTCTCTCCCCCCTCTCTCGAAACCTCTCGCTGTCTCTGTGTGGGAGGAGTGTACTGCACTGTGCATGGCGAGAGGGTTGCTAAAGGCTCTTCACACGAGAGTGTTAATGGAGGAAGCCTCAGTAATTGCTCCTCATTTCCCCCAGTAAAACATCCAACTGTTCTGCAGAGGATCTGTGTGTGTGTGTGTGTGTGGATGTCATCTTTTTGGAAACCCCCTAAGTTTCAGAACAGGTTAACAACCTGTTTGTGATGTCACTATTATGGCTCTTTCTTTTGACTGTAGCAGAGGTAAGACATTGGTGCATTGTTGCGGTGGTTGCTAGGCAGCAGCCTATTGTTGGTTAGTTCTTTTCTACCAATCCCCCTGCATTACCTCTTGTTCCCACAGAGCCCACTCTCTCACTCTCACGGTATACTCAAGGTGTAACTGTAGCCTGTTAAACTGGAGCCTATTTTGATTGACGGTGGCAGCTCTTGGCTCCACCCTCCTCAGAGAGCAAATCCCCACTTTCTGACATAACGCAGTTACAAGCATTAGTCAACGGTACCTGTGCTTTAGACTGGGTTTGGTTCTGGACTGGCGGTTGGACTGGCTATGTAGAATGTGCAGGGTGTTGTGGTGCATGGAGGAAGGTTCTGCTGAGGTTTTGCTGTAGGTCGTTTTCAGATCCATCCTCTCTCACACGTACACACACGCACGCACAGCCTTTGGAATTCAGGTGGGCTTCCCTGCCTGCGGAGCCTTCCAGGCGTTTCTGGGGCGACTCTAACCCTGTCACTCTCCGAGCAGAGAGGGGGTGCTGTAGCCTTCAGCTGGGGCGGGGGGTGAGCAGGGGTCAGGAGTGAGCGTGCTCTCTGTTTTAGCCCTGCAGAGCTGCACGCACTCCAAACACACTCGACACAGCTGGAGTAAAACCACTGACTGCAACAGAAACTAGCGCTGCTGTGTGTGTCTGTGTGTTGTGCAGCACGGGTGCCAGGCTGGCCGTGGGAAACCTCACAATCCCTCTGCTGTGATCATGTATGTTCACATAGCTGGAGTCTTAGAAGCCAGCTGTTCTTTCCACGCCAAGCCAGAACGTGTCCGATTTGCAGTGTGTGCTCAAGTGCTGTGGGGGGCTTTTTGGACTAAACCATTACATAACAAAACTTTTAGTGACCCTTAAACTCAGTTTTTTGTTCCTGCTTTAACGTTAACAAACGTTTTTCTTTATTTATCGGCATCATAGATTACAAGTTAATTGTATTGTGCATCTATTGGTGCTGGTTGGCAAGTTTGTAAATGACGCTGGACCTGCGAGCTGGCCTGGGATCAGTGGGTTGGCCTGGGATCAGTGGGCTGGGCGGGGATGGCTCAGACAATCCCAGCTGGTGGAACAGTTGTACAGACTATGCAGCTGTTGCCTGGTGATGGAGACCAAGGGCATCCCACAAGGCATTTTGCTGGGTTTGCATCCATTTGTGTATCTCTCTCTCTCTGTGTACGTGCATGTGTGTGCGTGCACATGGCTGTGTCACCAGCTGGGTGACTCACTCAGGGTCATTTCCGAGTTCACCACTCCATTAATGTTGTTTTGCCTGCTGTGTTGTGACAAACCCCTTTATTTCTGACACACTGTGACCGGATAAAAGCAGCAAAACTAGAACAGCCAACAACATTAACAAGCGCTTGCCTCGTGCGCTTTGTCTCCTGCGTCCCACACACACTGTCTGGCTTTACGCTCTCCGGCGCTGGACGCTCCAACGGTCTCCCTGAGTTCATGGAGCGTCATGTCTGAAATGCGAGCTCCACTTCTTTCTAATTGCATTCCTGAGTTTTCGGATTACCCTTTAGGAGGACTGGGAGGGAAGGGGTTGTCCTGATACAACACCTCCATTACTCTATTCTTTGTGTGTGTGTTTGTATGAGAAAATAACAGCATGTTCTCTGTGCAGCAGGACAGAGACAAAAGCAGGTTTTTTCCCCCCGTCTGCTCTCGCTCGCTCGCTCTCTCTCACAGCCTTTGAGGGATTGTGCTCAAGTTTCACCTGCTCTGGGGTCAGGGGGAGGGGCTCCGGGGTCAAGGGGGAGGGGCTCTGGGGTCAGGGGTCATGGCCGACCTGCAGGGCAGACGGTAGAAGGAGCAGGTGCATCTGCGGCTTTGGGCAAAGACTGTGTAGGTTGAGAAATGGCCCAGAGATTGGATAGAACATCACACAACTCACCAGGACTTCATTAGTCCATCTGTCTCACTCTCTGTCTGTCTGTCTGCACTTGTGTCTTGGTAGAAATGAGCGTGCACGTTGGGTCAGTGCTCTGGGCCAGAATAACGCACAGAAGAGGAATGCTGACCGAACAGGTGCCCATTATTGTGATTTCAGATTTCTGTTCAGGATTCTTTATTTTTGAAATTTAGTTGCATTCAACTAAATCTTTTATCGTAGTTGTGGTCTCATAAAGGGGGCTGTTGAACAGTGTGCTACAGAATTGATGTATAAACACTTTTGGTGGTTCTTGCATTGAACAAAGCAAAAAATAGTTTTGATAAACATGTTAATTGATTTACTGGAAGTGAGAATCAGCTGCCACAACCTTTTACCTACTCCCAGAGAACCAGCACCTCCTGCTGGTCATGTTGTGTAGTGCAGTTTCACTATTTATTAGTGTCAATAGTACAGCATGCATTTGTTCAAAAGTTTTACCTTATTGTGTAGGTTTAGATTATGTATTTACATTACACTCATGTATGTATGTACGTATGTATTTATGCATTTACATTTATAGATTAATGACGTACATCAACAAAGAGTTGAGGATGTTCTGGGGGAAATGCCCAGACTGTTACGGTTAACGGCAGTGGTGTGTGTGCGTGCGTGCCAGGCTCTGTGCAGGTGGAGGTGATCCGCACATACACAGCGCGGCAGCCCGACGAGCTCTCGCTGCAGGTGGCCGACGTCGTTCTCGTGTCTCAGAGCGTTACCGACGGTTAGTATCAACTCCACCCGCCAATGCTAACCGCCTTGTTATTTTTAAACCAACGCTGTACAAACAATCAAGGTAAATCTGTTAACACTGTGGGCAGACCAACGAAAAATCGACACGTACTAATCAATTAATGCCATTAATTCACATCAGGCCAATTACTTACATTTTAAATGACTATATGAATGTTCCTAATGAATATTAGCTGCTGAAATGAGCTTATTTATATAACTTATTTAAATAACTGGTCCTCACCAGAATCGGTAACAAACATGGCATCACTTTTTTTTTTTTTTTTGGTTAAGGTCACTGTATCCTTTGTATCATGTTCCTCCTCCTGCCTTTCAACAGCGTTTTTCACCCCATGTTGTCTGGACGAAGCTGTCTGTACCGTCAGTGCGCTCTCACTACACCCGTAAACCCCCCCCCCCCCCCCCTGCGTCTGTTCCTCAGCTCCTCACCTGGCCCCGGGCGTCTCTTTCATCCGTCTCCGGTTCGCGTCTCTCACGCCACAGCCTGAAAAAACTCCCCACTTATAGCTCCCTGTGCACCTCCACGCCTCATGGGCTGATTCAAAGGAGCGGCTGGCTGTGGGGGGTATTAAAGAAATCAGTCTGCAGTGACCATTGATGGTAGTGACTGGTCCAGAGGACTCGGGTTCTGATGCCACAGGGTTAAGGGGCATCTAGTAGAGTCCACTGTGACTGATAATCGTTTGCCAGCTTTTATGTTGAAAGGGCACTGAACCCAGAATAGGTCATCAAAGGTCCTTCTGAATATTTAAACACTCATTAAATATACAGGAGACACTTGAAAGCAGAGTCCTCCTCCCACCCCCAAAAAAATGTTCTGCATCAAAGTGCTTCTCTGTAAGGGTTTCCCACAACATGAGTCTACGAAATAGAAATGCCGGAAATTTAGTTTTTACTGAAACTCGGTTCTTTATACCACTGTCTAAATGTTAGCTGAATAAATGATATGCAGCGTATATGTAATTGTTGATATATTGATGTGAATGTTGTAACGTGATCACGGTTACTCTCTGTTGCAGGTTGGTACGAGGGTGAGAGGCTGCGAGACGGAGAGAGGGGGTGGTTCCAATCAGACTGTGCTCAGCCAATCACCTGCCAGGCCACCATAGAGAAAAACGTGCAAAGGATGGACCGCCTACAAGGCTTGGAGACCAATGTGTGATCTCGGTTTTTCATAGCCCTCGCCACAACAAGATCCTATTGGGCCAGGTCTCTGTGGGAAGTTACTAGAAATGATCACTTACTGGAAAACTTAAAAGCAACCTTTTATACATGGCTTAAGAGTTCAAGCAAATATTTTGTAGTAACATCTCAGCTGCTCAAAAGGCTGGAGAATAGAGACGAAGCAAATGGTTCCAGGAACAACAGTTTTAGCTAGAAACATAGAATCTACCAATAGGCCTTCTTTAAGCTTACTCTTTCTACTGCTATGGATTGAGTGACAGATGCTCTGTCCAATCACTACTGAAAAGACTAGAAAGGAACTAGTGGAGACTGGTGACCCGTGGGTTTTCCACAGGGTGGTACTGGGCGAAGTGGCTCCCTCTCCAACAGCCACATTCGCCTGTGTGCCTGCAGAGTTCCTTCATGTGCTCTGGCCGACCGGACCGGACCGGGCTGTGCTGAAGGTCCAGTTGCAACCCAAACACAGGAGACAGTCAGGAAGAATACCACACAAGCTATAAAACTCCTCCTAAAGAACCAAGAGACACCTTGTTAAATGTGGTTGGTTGGTTTGTGATTGTTTTTATTAATATGAATCCCTGGGTGAGCTTTATGAATTCTTGAATGCCGTTATGCAAGTTGTCTGTACATAGGCTTGTAACGGACGATGGCGTTGATGGAGTGTAAAGGAAAAAAAAAAGTTCATGGCTCAGGGAAGATTTCTAGTTTTGAAATGTGCTCAGAACACAGGCTCCAGTGATGAAGCACATGAATCACAAGGACCTCTGTGATCAGAACGACAAGCTGTCTGGAGCTTGGGATATGTTTATCTGAATCTCAAGAGGAAATGCTACACTTCAGAATCCCCAGAGAGAGGCAGGTTCTGGCAGGACTGTTCTTACGTGATGGCTTGTCAATGCCACTCACCCACTGTAACTGCCACTCAGTGAGGTGCACGGTAAGTTAAGCTTCTCAGTCCAGTCATGAATTGGTCCTCAGGGGGAGCAGGAACAAATCCATATGAAACACAAGCATCTGAACTGTAAATCTGTTGTAAATATGACTAATCTCACAGTTTTAACATGTACCTAATCTATATACCTTGCATAAATGATTTTCCTTCGTTTTTCTGAGTATTTTGTGCATGTTTGCATGCATGTGTAAGCAAAAGCTTATTGGGAGGTTTAATTGATCGGGAAGGTGAGATAAACTGGAACGAAGACGAACAAAAATCAACAACTAACTCGCACACAAAAAACATTTAGTTCTGCCACCGAGTCCTGAAACCTCGAATGTATCCGTCGTTCGCCTTATGGAAAGACTTGCCTCCCACCGACACACCTGTCCACACTTCTAAAAGTACCACATACCATTACGGTACAGTTCTCACTCACGTCATTAAAGGTGCAGGAAGCAGTTGTGCTGCGTGAGCTGTGGCAAAACCAGTCGTTTATTTCACAAGGATGGAAGGTGGCGATGCTCAGCCACATGGAAATTGAAGCCATAACTGACCAGATGGAAGTGAGTGTCATTTTGAGAGGGGGGGGAGAGAATCGCAAAAATGGAAAGGAATGGGGACCAGCACTGTGCTACCCACACGTGCTCAGTGCAGGGCAGGGGGCTCAGGACCAGTGCTGGCTGCCCCTCTGGGGCGGCTCCCGCCAGGGCACCGCGTCAGGACTCTCCTGCGTGGTGATGAGGTCGACGATGGCAGAGATGACGGCGCAGTCGCTGGATCTGCGGTCGCTCCAGTCCACGGGACACGGCCGTCTGATCTTCTCCTCCAGCAGCACATCCAGCTCCTCCTTCAGATTCTGGAACACGGAGAGAAACGAACAAGAAAGAACATCAGCTGTTGGCACCTCGGTGAGGCAAGCAGAACCGCAAATGATATTACAAAATGAACAAATACGTATTTTATGTTTGAAGTTCAGGAACAAGTGGTTTTAAGGGACACGCTTCACTGCTGAGATTTGCAGCTCCCATTTCAACAGTTCAACAGTGTTGAACGGCTGCAGATCAGCCTCCATCCCAAACGCAAGCAGATAAGGTTGGTATTAAAACCAGCAGGTTTAACAAAGTGTGGCTCCCGAAACACAAGCCGAGCAGTACAGTACAACACGATGGTGTCCGCGTAGATTTAGACGTCGTCATTAGATCTATTCGGCTCTCGACCAGCGCACTGAACATCGAGGACTTTACCTCACATGCTGAAACGATAAGCCCTGGCCAACTCTTCACAAACACTCCTGGTACAATCCCGTTTAACTGGTAGGTGTGTATTTTATAAGCGCGTGAGCTCTGTCCGGACTAGGCCGACCTCTCGACCTCTGCCTCTCCCCATCCCCCGCACCGGGAGAGCGCAGGCTGTGATGCGGAGTGCGACCCCACGATGAGGTCATTTCCTGCATCACCACCTGCGCTGATCAGCCGAATCTCATGGCTCAGCACGCCGCCCTGGACGCTTGAGATTAAAAAACACCACCACCACAAACAAAGATCCTGAACAGAACTGAAGCGACTCATTTTCTAACTTCTACCAAATAAACAAACATTAAAGCAGGAAAGAAAACAGCATACAAACAGAATAACATGGCAAATAAAACCCTTCCCCTCCTACAGACAGGCCTGCATGATAAACTCCACCTGAGCTGAAACACAGAGGGGTGTGAAGTCACACACACATGCACACCCCCTCTCCCCATACAGCGCTGTGTTTATGTCACACACGGCGTGTCTCCTGATATCAGAACCCAGGGCTAATGGCATCTCTCTTCTGGTATCTCTGAGCGATTCTGCATTGACTGTTCATAACGGCAGCCCCCTGTTGATTCCAAACGCACTCTGCTGTGCTCATTCATCAGATTTCCACAGCTTCATACAACAGAACGGCTTCAGACCGTGAAGACAGCAGAAGAAACACATTTCAAAAAACGGGGAAGAAATTGTCAGCCTGCCCAGTCAGTTTCATGTTATAAAAAAAGGTCTTTTTTGTCGTACATTTTGTGTGGATTTGGACTTGTGAAGGCCATCCACGATGCTGTAAGCACCTTCGTGTTCTGCCCGTCTGATCAGGGCTACACACTGAGCAAAGGATCTGGATTCCCTTCAAATCTCTCATCCTGACTGTGAACGTTTCTTTGACGACAACACTGGGAAACGGGAGCTTTACTCTGGTCTCGCTGTGTTTCTACACTCACCTGGTCATGGCCTGACTTTATGAGCTTCAGACACTGTTTACATAGCAACAAGGATTGACGGCCTTGGTAACGTGCAAAAAAAAAAACCCTTCAAAGGGCTCAGATCACTGGTACCCATGCGCATATATCTATCTATCTCTCTATCTCTCTCTCTCATACACACACACACACACACACACACACACAGAATGACAAACTGAAGTGCTCTCATATCAATCCCCACATAGGGGCAGTGACAACTGTAAAAGTAATTACAGTTTGTGAAAATAAACAAATATCTAATAAGTAAATGAAAGTATCACTCAAAACAAAAAAAAATTATTTCTGTGAAATAATTGTGAAATAAATCTATAACAGGGATAAGTTCAGCAAAAAATAAATAAATAAATAAATCTATAACAGGGATAAGTTCAGCAAAAAATAAATAAATAAATCTATAACAGGGATAAGTTCAGCAAAAAAAAAAAAAAAAGCGACTATAAGAAATCTGTGTACAGGATGTAGAGGGTGGTGAAGAGGCGTGACAGAGTGGAGGAGGGGTGGAGCAGGGTGGAGGAGGGGTGGAGCAACATACCTTGACCAGATGAGCAATGCGTGCAGGGGACTGGAAGACGATCCAGTCATCCACGGCGATGGTCTCCTGCTCCTGGTCCTTCTGGATAGAGATGTCCCCGCCAAAAAAGAGCAGGGAGAACGGGGAGACCTCCGTGCAGTCGTAGAGGAAGATCTACAGCGGGGGCGGAGCAATGGGACAGACGCAGCACAGGGGGAGGAGACAAGGGAGAGAGAAATTCAGAATCAGGGAAGAGTTATGTACAGTGAAGGTAAGGAGAAGGGTAATGATCTCCAGACGTTCCCTCATTTATCATCCCTCTCTCAAGGGTACCACACACACACACACACGCACGCACACACACACACAAAAAGGACTCGGAAGTGTACATTTGTGTGAAATAGGAATAAATAAAATATGAGTGGCGAGGATTGTGTGCGTGCCATTAAAGCGAAAGTCAGGCATCTCAATGCCACGCTGTAGCACAGCTGAAAAAAAAACAGCAAATTTTTCTTTCCTAAGATCTTCGAACCCATCTCACGTTGCTAAGAGAATGGGATCGTCCACCAGAGACGGCCTAGTTCTCTGTATTCTCCAGCATCTAAAAAGCATCTTTTTACCCATCTGCCTTAAACCCTCTAGCTAACTCCTCCTCCCTGCTGCCCAATCACCTGCCAGTTCCTCTCGAATGCCCCTCCCCCTTAAATCACCTTGGACTGTTGCCTACGTTCTTTGTATCCTTTGCTCACCTCTTCACTGTCCTCTCTCTCCACAACCATTTGCTATGTAAATAACATCCCCCCCCCCCTCTCTCTCTCTCTCTCTCTGCAGCTTTGTTCTCTTCTGAGGTACCTGATGCTTTTGTTTGTTTTGCCTTAAGTCATGGCCCTTGCAGACCCTCGAATGTGGCCCTGCCCACACCACCTGGGCGGTCGTGCTACATAGCGCAGACATGGAGAGAGGGGGAGAGAGAGAGAGAGAGAGAGAGACTGTGGGCCCTTCGGCTGGGCTAGCAGCTTTGATCTAAGGCAAAGCTGTGTACAGGCGGGACTCGAAAGGCGAACACGTTCTGAACAGAATATGGAGCTTTTCTTAAAACACAAGCTCACATCCACTTCAAATGCCTAGTCAAGCGCCTACCCTCCTGATACACATGAAGAAGATATGCTAAGAAGACTGGAACAAAACACTGAGATTTACTGTTCTAAATGGACAGAGAGAGAGAGTGTGTGAGAGAGAGGGGGGTGAGGGACAGAGAGAGAGAGAGAGAGTGAGAGAGAGACAGAGGGAAAGAGAGAGAGACAGAGAGAGAGACAGACAGACAGAGGGAGAGAGAGGGAGGAGAGAGAGAGAGAGAGAGAGTGAGACAGACAGAGAGGGAAGGAGGAGAGAGAGGTCACTCTGTAACTCTGATAACCCTATATGATAACCCTAACCCACTTTATGGATGAGGTTGTGAGTGTGGGTGGATGTGGCTGAGGCAGTGGGTGGGCGTGGCTGTGGGCGTGGCTGTACTCACACTGCTGGTTCGCATTTTCAGGTGATAGATGAGCCAGGTGTAGTGGAACTGAGTCTCCTCTGCGTTGACAGATTTAGGATGGATACACACCTTTCCATCAGCCTTAGTGTACACTTTCACTGGCCTGTGATGATGCATGCGCGCGCACACACACACACACACTTACACTTCAGCAGCTGACACAGAACATACATCACAGTGACACAGTGCTATTGCTCACACTGACAGTCAAACCTGATTTAAGATTTGAGTTCAATACCAGCCACAGAAGCGACTGAACACAGAAGCGACTGTGGCCATGGTAACAGACAGGTGGCTGTTACACCTCACCAAGCTCCTAAACCCATCACATTAAAGGGAAGGACTCAGAGACCCACACCACTCTGCTGTGGGGAGAGGGTGGTGCTACCAAGGGCTGTGGCTTCACTCAGAAATGAGACGAAAGTGAGACAAATATGAGACAAAAGCTTGGTACTCGAAGAGAAAGTTTCTCTCGTCCATATTTGCTCTCTTTTCTCACTCTCCTCGACAGACAGA
>JAOYMR010000026.1:7583195-7593232 GCA_025802075.1 Tenebrosternarchus preto
CATCACTGTTACGAGGCGCACTACACGTTACCATCACTGTTACGAGGCGCACTACACGTTACCATCACTGTTACGAGGCGCACTACACGTTACCATCACTGTTACGAGACGCACTACATATTCGCTCATTATTGGTTTAATTTCCAACCAGGACAGACAAGTTGGAGTGGCTCTATTGTTCTGAGATCGTTTTATAACAGCAAAGCCTGGAATTCATTTGGATGTAGTTTTGAGAACTACAGGTACTGTCTGAGAAAGCTGAACATTAATGATGGGATGGTGGAGTAGACTGAAGGAAAGGAAAAAAAAAAAGATCTGCGTCAGTGTATACGTCAGAAAAACACACACACACACACACCTCTGCCCTCCCAGGCATACACACAGACACACACACACACACACACCAAATTAATCTCTTTGCTTTAAAATCCAAGATTCATTCCTCTTGCTTTAATGCACTGCTGTTATTAAATATATAAAAACACACACAAAAGCCTTGAGAGGATCAATAGTGCTTAACCTCTGTGTGAGGTATCAAAAGGGAGCCCAACAAAGTACACATGCTTCTGCCATCCAGAATGAGACACAGCCGGAGACTCAAGGTTGCAAATGACTAAACGTCTGCTGCAGAAGAGATTCAAACAACCAGAGAGGAAGCCGAGGCCCCTGGACGCAGGACAGGGCGGGGCCGCCCCTCCCAGCCCCTGGACGCAGGACAGTGTTAGAACTGATATCAGAAGCCTTGATATGAAGGATAGTTTTAGTAAAGGTAGATGTTCAGTACAGGTGAGACCCAGCTGAGAGACAGTAACCCACCCTGAAAATGAAATGTGCGCTAAATAGTGGAGAAAATGATGATAATCAAAAATTCACAGACGTTATTAGAGCAACTGCAAGTCCAATATTAAACATCTGCAGGAATCGTGACCATGAAATTGAAAACGTGAAATACGTGGAAGTGAAGGTTAGAGGCATGAAGCTAGATGAAGCATGTCTTCACTCCAGAGCTAGTGAGAGAAAGAGTGAGGCTGTGTGAAAGAGAGAGTGAGCATAAAGGAGTGAGTGCATGAGTGTGTTTGTTCACATGAGGGTGAGTGTGTGTGAAAGGATGAGAGTAATTATGAGACTGAGATTGTGAGTGTATGAGTTTGTGTGTGTGTGTGTGTGAGAGAGAGAGAGAGAGAGAGAGAGAGAGAGAGAGAGAGAGAGAGAGAATACGTCACCTGCCAGCCCTCCCTTTCCTCTGCTTGGCGTTCGCCAGGCTCACCCACTCAGCTGACATGGTGCTGATGTTGTTCTGGGTGTCAAAGTGAGTCTCTTTAATCTTCCCAGCATCAATCACATACACCACGTCATCTATAGTAATGCTGGAAGAGAAAGAGGGCGAGAAAGGTTTCGAACATTAGAGAACATCAACAGAACAACAACAATAGACTGGGAGAGAGAGAGAGAGAGAGAAAGAGGGAAAGGAAGGGTTTTACCCAAGTATAACAACAACCATTAAAATCACAGCCATCCACCTTAAAGGATCCATTAACTCCGCCCACTACACCTTAAAGGATCCGTTAACTCCGCCCACTACACCTTAAAGGATCCATAAACACCCCAACTGCACCCACACAGGCCTGAATGTCCAGAAGCTCTGAGAACAACAGATCTTTAAATGGTTAAGGCCAGCAGGGCCTGTGTGTGTGTGTGTGTGTGTGTGTGTGTGTGTGTGTGTGTGTGTGTGTGGGGAATGGTAATTAGCATGCGCTGAAAGCTTGTGCCAATCCGTTCAAATATACCGGATTCTGGCGGCTCTTGCTAGAGGAAATGGTGACAGTGTGGTAATTAACCAGGAATATGACACAAGCATCAGACTGTGTTCCAATCACACTGACAGGGAAAAGTTCCTCCACAACCCTCCAGTGCTGTCGTGCAGAAACACACACACACACACACACACACACGCGCGCGCACACACACGCGCGCACACACACGCGCGCACACACACGCGCGCACACACACACATGCAAAAACACACACACACACACAAACATGCAAAAACACACACACACACACACAAACATGCAAAAACACACACACACACACACACACCTGGTTTCTGCGATGTTAGTTGCGATCACAATCTTCCGGACTCCACTGGGTGGTCTTTTAAAAACCTGATCAGAGAGCAACACAGTTATTCAGCTGAGAAACATCCTCCAGTAGCACAGAGGCTGATGGCCCATGTTCACATATCTTCCTACCCAGTGGTGTGTGTGTACCCACCCCTGCGGGGTTAATGGGCCGCGTTTCCTGAGAAACGTGATCGTATGGCTGTAGGGTTTATAGCCGTGGTTCTGTGAGCAGTCGTGGCGAGATGAAGAGGAGGAAGATGATGGTAATGTGCACGATGTGGGCTGCTTACCTGAGTCTGATTGACTGTGGGCATCAGGGAGTGGAGGGGAATGATGATGAACTTATCTAAAGAGAAACACCACAACACAGTATCAGACACAGCATCAGACATACTCCCCCCAACACACTCAGAAACACAGCATCAGACATACTCCCCCCAACACACTCAGAAACACAGCATCAGACATACTTCTCCCAACACACATACACCCACACACCATCACTCATATTCCACACATACACACACCATCAGTCCAGCCCTTACTGGAGACAGAGGGAAAACCTCACCAGATTTAAACATCTGCTCAGCCATGAGCAAGTCATTCAGACTGCTGATATTGTCCCAGCCAGGCAGGAACACCAGGATGGCCCCGTCCTGAGAGAGACACACACGCACACACACACACACACACGCACACGCACACGCACACACACACAGAGAGAGAGAGAGAGAGAGAGAGAGAGAGAGAGAGTATACCCATGCTATCTCATTAATAAGACCTGCAATTTCATGCAGCTCAAAAACCCTGCATTTCTACACTTAAACATAATCTAGACTTACAAAACACACATACATCCACATACTATATGCATACATGAAAGTGAGTTTGATGTACATTAATACTGCATATTAGAAAGAGTAACAAACTATGTTACCAACAGAAAAGAGGCCAGTGAAAGAAAGTGCTCTTCTGACTGGTAACTGGTAACTGGTATGGTGAGTACTGGGGAACTGGTGCGTAGTCCTAGACCAGTGGATCTTTACCGCGTAGATTAATTGAAAAAACTTCTGATCCTCTGTGGCCCACAGCCTTAATTTAACCAATCACCAGCAAAGTCATGTGACTTCAAAGTACAGCTCATGTATAATGGCATATATAACCCTTCTGATCTCACACAATATAACTCTGCAGATATTAATATTATAGATATTTCTGTCTTTAATAAAAATGTTTCTGGCAAAATATATTTCATATTTCCAGTAAGTTACACACTTGTACGTTTACATAATAGCAATCATTGTAAAGAGCTTCTACATGTTTAAGTAAAGACGGCCTTGTATCCAGCATTACCACATTATCCTTCTCTAACTCTCTCTTCTTACATCTTTGATCCTGGAGATCACACACACACACTCAGACACATGTCACACACCAAAATACATCTCACCACATCAAAGAGGCGTGTGAGGCCTGAACAACACAAGAGCCATAAACATGGGAAATGGAGTTTGTGAAGACCTCGGCACCATTCCTCACAGGAGAGGAAGAGGAGAGTGAAGGTCATCTGCTAAGCATGGCGATTAGCACCCATCTCTTGTCCAAAAGCCCCTGTACCATCTGTCTCAACGCTGGCCAGATCAGCTATGCCAAGATCGTTCTCTCACACACACACACACACACACACACACACACACACACCTCATATCCTTCTGTCTCTCACAAACTCCATCTCATCTCCTCCTTTCTCACACATACAACGCCTCAATTCACAGACACAGCATCACTCTCTCTCTCACACACACACATACACAGAATCACTCTTTTTCTCTCACTCACTCACACACAGACACACATCACTCTGCATGTGTGTGTGTGTGTGTGTATGCGTGAGAGACAGACAGACATCATCACTCTCTCTCACTCACTCTCACACACACACACACACACTCACGTCCTCGTTCATCACAATGTGTCGGATGAGAGCCACGATCAGCTCCAGACTGATCTTGTCATCCTCGTCCAGTCTCTCCAGAGTGTCGATGGTGCCATCTGAGAATCTGCCAATCACAGCGCAGAACAGAAGTGAGGTCACAGACGCCATGCCGATGTGCCTCTCTCAGCTCCTGACAGAACCCATTGTTGGCTGGTGGTGGTCTAGTCCTGAACTAGACTGGATCACTGGTCTAGACTTGGACAAGAGCTTATCCCAAAGCATATAACTTGAAATTTTCAGATGTATAAAGGCTGTTGCTCAAAAAGAGCTATCAGAGAACTAGCAGTCATGTGATCACAGTGGGCTAAATGATCTGATCATGTGAAATCACACACTATGGGTTTCAACAGAGGCCTCCTTTAACTGGTGCTTACAAACGTTGACCTTGCATCAAACTAACGACCACGTCTGTGACAAAGCTGCAACGTGGAACCTGCGCATCCAGGAGAGATCAGCACGTCCGGGAGAGACCAGCGCATCAATGCCCCCGCCCCACCCCCCCCCATGCACCTGTCTCTGAGGCTGCGGGCGAAACACGGCCAGCTCTCCCTGTACTCCGCCTCCTTGGCCTCCTTCTCCGGACGCGTACCGTGGTTCTGGATGAAGCTCCTGCGGAAGCGCGGCCGCCGGTCCTGCAGCTGCGGCCGGAACCTGCGAACCCAGGGCGGGAACACTGCATCGTCATTCCTGAGTTCACCACATACGCTTCCACGACAACCAAGAGTCCCTCGCTCGCTAGCCTTCGCAGCTAAAGCTAATCAATAAAGTCACTACCTGACCATCTCCACCACGTCTTCCAGGAGGTACTCTTTGACTGGATAGGTGTAGCCAGGAATGTGGATCATGGGACAATTATCTGCACAAAGATCAGAGAGAGAGAGAGAGAGAGAGAGAGAGAGAGAGAGAGAGAGAGAGAGAAGAAAAGGCGCTCACAGAGCGGTGGTGGCTGGTGCGGCTGATTGGTTGCACGTCGCGTTTCCATCAGTCGTTTTCAGACTCATTCGTTCTACAGTTATGACTTAAACGTGCTTCGCCCAGCTGAAAGTCAGACTCCGTTTGGCTCAAACACTCGTTTAATTATTCATTACACAAAGAAATTGTGCCCAAAAGCACAATAGAAATGTCAGCAGACTGGAAATACTATTTGATACCAGCATCATTTCCCCGTTCACCCGTACCAGAACATTCCAACTGTAACGTCACTGAAGCTTTAGTTTGACTGTTGTTGCATTTATTTTTATTATAGATTTGAAACATGTGGTACTTGTTTTAAGCTCCGCCCCCTTGCCACCACGTTAGGGGGCGGGGAAACGGCTCCCTCACCGAAGTATTTGCTGAACTTGTCGGCGTTAAGCGTGGCACTCATCAGCACCACCTTGAGGTCGTCCCTGGAGCGCAGCAGATCGCGGACGACGGCGAGGAGGACGTCCGACTGCAGGCTCCGCTCGTGGACCTCGTCCAGGACCAGGTGACTGATGCTGGACAGGCACCTAGAGACAGTGGGGAAACAGGCAGAAGATTTGGTTTTGGCAACCAGGCTTGAGTGAGTAGTTGGAGCTGGGTGGTGGAATTAGAGAACGAGAAAAAAGAAGTTAAAGAAAGAGGGTGATGAAGGTTTGGTCTGCGCTATGAGCTCGTACTGTACAGCAGCTCTCTGCAGCTACACGTACACACCTCTGGTGCTCAGAGCCTGGGCCGGGCACATGGATCCAGAGAGACAGAGGAGAGAAAGGAAGGACAGGGGATAGGAACTCTTCACTACAGGAGCAAAGGAAAAAGAAAGGGGAGAGAAAGAGAGGGGTAGAGAGAGAGAGAGATAGAGAGAAAGAGAAAGAAAGGGGGAGAGAGGTAGGGAGAGAGAGAGAGAGAGAGAAAGGAGAGAGAGGGGGAGAGAGAGAGAGAGTGGTAAAATACTCACGGATCAGACCGTAGCCACTGAAGAATAATACCAGTTGTACAATACAACACGGAGCCTTGTTTCCGTGGTAACCGGCTGGAGGAGGAGGAGGTCATGACGTGGAAGGAAAACACAAGACTTTTTTATTACAACCTTTTGCCAAAACCCTTCACATCACTCCACTCCCAAAAGCTGCATTTCAATCACTGGTACAAAACAATCTTTCTTATTTAAAAATTAAAGTCATATTCCATATTTTTACCACCGACATTTGTACTGAAAAGGGTAAGTTAGGCATGTTTGCTTTGTAGTGGCTCAGAACTGATCTGAGTGACATGAAACTTTCGGAGTATTGTGAAGTGAAAATGGAGAGACAGTGTGTCACATGACCTCCCCCCCACTGCTGTTATCCCATCTCACAGGAACAGAACAGATTAACGATGTGGTTATTTAAAGCAAAAAGCACACACACAAACACACTAAAAATAGTGACTCACACCTAAAGATGTACAAGAGGAAGTGTGTGTGTGAGTGAGAGAGAGAGAGAGAGAGAGAGAGAGAGAGAGAGAGAGAGAGAGAGGGGTCCTGCTCATATTAACCTTTATTAGACCTCATGGAGACATTTTCCAACCGTTTTTTCAACATCTTGTCACCTTATCCCCTCCCTCCCTCTCTCCCTCCCTCTCTCCCTCCATCCCTCCCTCCCTCTCTGTCATCTGTCCACTCTTCCTCTATCCATCTTTCTCCACCACTCCCCTGGGTCCTTTCTGTAGACGGCATATTTCCAGCTGTTTAATTTCCACCTGTTCTGTGCATTATTATTACTGTCTTGGCCCCGCCCTCCAGCCCATCTCTCCTGGCCCTGCCCCCCTGGCTCCACACCCCCCTTGCCCCACCACCAGCCCATCTCTCCTGGCCCTGCCCCCCTGGCTCCTCCCCCAGACCATCTCTCCTCTCCACTCTCAAGAGGCATCCAGTAGTTTTGATTCAGAATGTTAAGTGGGCTCTCATCTCTCTCACTCTTTTATTCCCTTACATTATCCACCCAGCAACCCTCCTCCTCTCCATGTCTTCACTGCTGCGTTTTCTTCTCCTGCTCATGTAGGAGTCGTGTGCAAGGAGTCTAGGAGGAGCGTGAACATCCAGCCACAATGCCTCTGCCTAATCCAGCTTTTCTCATGCGCAACAAAGCCGCTCAACTTTGACCTTCTGTCTGCATTGAGGTTAAAAGGCAACTAACAGGACCAGAATCATGATGGAGCCCCTGGGGGTAGATGAGAGAGAGAGAGAGAGAGAGAGAGAGAGAGAGAGAGAGAGAGAGAGAGAGAGAGAGAGAGAGAGAGAGAGAGAGAGACAGAGAGAGAGAGAGAGAGAGAGAGAGAGCGCAAGAGCGAGCGAGAGAGAGAGACAGAGAGAGTGAGAGAGAGAGAGAGAGAGAGAGGAGGAGGGAGAGACAGAGCGAGAGAGAGACAGAGAGAGCGAGCGAGCGAGAGAGAGAGAGAGCACAAGCAGTAGCTATTTGGGGAAGAAGAGGTAGAAAGGCATCAGAAGAAAACTTGATTAGGAGAGGAAGCTGCAGGAGGAGGTGTGTGAGAGGGAGCACAGCTGACTTGAGGTGCTGTTACTCCTCTACACCAAGAGAACCAATTACCTCCCCTGAACAAAACAGGCTACGTCGACCTCAGCCATGTTTCTCCCTGTGTTTCGCTCACACACGTACAAAAGAAATCAGACATTTTTCTCTCTCTCTCTCACACATACAAAAAACTCTCTCTCTCTCTTTCTGTCATAGCCAGACATAAAAGAAATCATCCCCATCTTCTCTGCCTCAGTCATGCAGTACACAAACACAAACCACAGTAAAGGAACAAGAAAACAGAACACACTCATTTTCTCAGTAATAAGATTAAATTAAGATTCTAAAATGCATAAAAACCCTAAATGTCTAAATGACATTTATCCCTGCAAAAAAACCCCCAAAACAACAGCTGCTGTCAAAAAGGCCTTCAACTTTCTCCTTGCATCCGAGCAGCACGTGCCTCCGTGGGAATACAGAGAATCGCCCTGGGCTGTGTTCTGCCCTGCAGGCCTCAGACAGGCAGCTGCTCGAGCTGTAGGAGCAGTTTGAACTGTGCTCTGTTTATAATTCCACAAAAAGTTTCACCCATGCTGCTGTCCAAGACAATGGTACACCGGTCAAACATGAGACACAGACCACACACACACACACACACACACACACACGTTTTATGTGATAGCCGGATGCTGTGAACAGCAGCTCCACTCACCTCTGCAGGCGGATCTGGTAGCCACAGGAACGCCCCTCTCCTACAGGCTCTGCCCTCTCAGCCGCCACCCTCTCAGCCACCTACACAAGAGTTCAAGAGTTTAGCCAAAAGCGGAGTCTTCGTTTGTCCTACCCATGTGACCCGGTGCTGGCCAATCACACTCACAGATATGGCGCTGATGCGTCGCGGCTGTGTGCACACCACCCTGCAGAGGGAGCCGGCGCTGCGCTGGATGTGGTCGTCCAGGAGGAACTGCGTCACCTGTGTGGTTTTGCCACAGCCGGTCTCTCCGCTGACCACCACCACGCGGTTGGCCTTCACTAGTCCCACCAGCTCCTGCGGCCCTCAGAGTAGCAGACGCGTCTGTGGTCAGAGCTCGAGGTCGCTACGTTAATGGGCTTTGATGTTAATGAGCGCTGCAGTTGCTGTTCTCAGATCAGGGATGTTCGTTTGTTGTGGTGCGGGCGGTGTGTGGATTGAAAGCGAGGGAGCTACCATGTGGTGAAAGTGCAGATGTTACCTCTCTCATTCCATACGACGGCAGCTTCTCTCTGAATTTCTGGGACACAGATTTTATCAAAAGGGACAAACGGTCAAATACAAGCTAGGAAGGTCAACTAGGTGACAGAACAGCATAATATGAACATTTCCTATTCTCCCTCCCTCCCTCCCTCTCTCCCTCTCTCTCTCACCAGCATTTCCAGGTATTTTGGATTCTCTCTTTTGGCTTCCAGGTCCCTCTTCAGCTCTGCATCCAGCGAAGGCTGCTGAACCAAATCCTGATACAGGTACTCCTGGTCTCTGTCTGCGGATTCGTCCTTCGATCTCGTTTTCACCTCCACCACCACCTCTCGCTCTTCCTCTTCATCTTCCTCCATCTTCGCCACCTTTCCCATCTTCTGTGGCTCTTCTGGGGGGTCGTCGCCGTCAAAGTAACTGAGGGCCACACAGAGAGACGACCAGCGTCATCGCTGGGGGTGTTTTTACAAACGCTGGCCAGCAGGTGAAAGGAGGAGTGGAATTACATGCAGTTCACATGTAGATGTGTGTGATTCATATTTCCCTGGAGTCATAATAATAATAATAATATTACAAAATGTACTGTAATATGTACAAACATAAAGGATTGTCTCATCTTATAACTGCAGTAAACTATAACTGTCCTTACTGTATCATCCTACTAGAACAGAGTCAGAGCATCATTATAGCAAATGCCACATTTATAACCACAAAACAGCAAGAGCCCTTTAATTATCGACTGACCAGTACAGCTGCTTGCAGCTCTGCATCTCTGACCTACTCCAGTAAGCAGCGATCTCCACACGGTTTTAGGAAATACAAGAAACACAGAGTTGAAGAGAAGCATTCCGCCGCGAGGCCTGACGTGAGACCGGACGGCCGGAGGAGACTCACCTGTGCCCACGGGCCTCCTCCACCTCCACCTGCTGGCGCAGAGAGGGGCCAGGGCGGGCAGAGGCACATGGATCCCTCTGCACCGAGTTCAGGAGCTGCGCAATGTGCTGCTCTCGAGACTCGTCCATCTGAACAACAGCGCGCTGAGGGACACACGGAAATAGCCATCAGCTCATGGTAAAGACTCTCACCTTCCACCAGAAAGATACTACACAGGGGCATCTATACCATATGCAAATACCATATGGGTAAGCTTGAATTTGGCTGTTCAAACATTCAGTTTTCAGTTCATGTAAACAGTGTTCATGTGCGTGTATATA
>JAOYMR010000026.1:7604083-7619305 GCA_025802075.1 Tenebrosternarchus preto
AAGACACAGTCTGTTCATTCCACAGGATCACAAAGACACAGTCTGCACATTCCACAGGATCACAAAGACACAGTCTGTTCATTCCACAGGATCACAAAGACACAGTCTGCACATTCCACAGGATCACAAAGACACAGTCTGCTCATTCCACAGGATCACAAAGACACAGTCTGCTCATTCCACAGGATCACAAAGACACAGTCTGCTCATTCCACAGGACACGGGCAGGGAAGTGAGGCGAGAAACAAGTCGAAAATGACACATTCGTGTCACCTATTGTCCGTGACCCGTCTTTTAATGGTGCATGTGTCGAATCCCCAGGGTGGGTGGAGTTTATGGGTGGGGGTGAGGGTTGGGTGGTGGGGTGCATGTTGGTGCTTACCCAACTCCCTTCAACTCTGTCAAATCTAGTGCTCTTCATCACAGGCAACCATGAATGTTAAATGTTAGTGAGAGTAAAAATGCATCCACTGGTGAGAAAAGGAGTTTGGGGGAGGGGGACGGGGCTTTTGGGTAATGTTCCTGAGATTAAATAGATGCTATATGCTTTGATCATTTCAGGTCAGCTAAATGGTTTGCACTTCTAAGCAGGACAGACAAAAACTAAAAAAAAATGGCTTTTTTGTTTCCTGCTATGAATTCAAGTGGCTCAGGACATCACTCTTTAACATTAAGCGTTATGCATTCACTGTAGCTCAGATGTTTGATGTTTCTGAGTAGAGGAGTTGACAGTAGAGAAGCTGATGGTAGAGGAGGTGAAAGTAGAAGAGGTGATGTTAGAGGAGCTGATGGTAATGGAGCTGACAGCAGATGAGCTGAAGGTAGAGGAGGTGAATGAAGATGAACTGATAGTAAGAGAGCTGACAGTAGAGGAACTAATGGTAATGAAGCTGAAAGCAGAGGAGCTGAAGGTAAAAGAGGTGAAGGTAGAGGAACTCAAGGTAGAGACAGAACAAGCATCTCTTTCTCAGCTGTCTAACCTGCAGCATATGTAGCTTTTGTTTTATCAACATTAAAATCAAGAGAACTGCATAACCACATTTTAAATATCCTGTAACACAGTTCAGATATATTTGTGGCTTTACATGTGAAGAAAAAGAAAGAAGAACCTGCACTGATTGAAAAAGCCATGGGCAAAATGATATCCTCACCACCCCAAACATCACCTTAGGAAAAATGACTAACTATGTTCCAGAACTCACTAAAACTGATGTCACGTGCTGTACCAAAACACTGAAGAGGAACCCATCCTGTCAACACTCAAGACTGTGCACAAAACCTCTTCCTTCCCACATAACGTTCATCACTTAGGATCTGTGCGCCCTTTGTGGTCGGCACATTCGGTTAGTCGCACCTGTGCGTCTGTTTGAGCTAATCAGGTGCAGCAGCCATTCATCATCAGGTTAATGCTTTAGTGGACATTAAAAGGTCTGTAGAGGCATCTGCTTACAGCAGCAGGCAGAGCGATGATCTGGCAGGACCCGGCCTTTACCCGAGGGAGGGAGGGAGGAAGGGAGCACGCTTAATCAAACCCTAGTTTAGCGAGAGGAGACAGGAGCCTGCCGAAGTCTTGATTAGGAGTATTAATCACAGCTGGGTGTTTTGTGGAAGGAAAGAGGATGGAAATAGATTGGGACCAAGTGGGTATGTTGGGTTTTTAGGGAAGGAAGTCCCACCGAGGGGCTGAGCTCTCAATCCCCGGTTTGATGACGAGGGACAGCGTGAGACGATCTCTGAGGTCCCGGAGCACCAACGGATGATGGTTCTGGTGTCCTGTAACGCGATGGTGGCGGAGGTACCATTGGTGGGGGAGGATGGGTGGGGGTGGTTGGGGGTTGTATGCAGGCAGTAATGCCATTCACCAGCATTACACCGCATGTGTGCGAGAGCCGAGTATCTGTGTTTGTGCGTCTGAGTGCGGAGGCGAGGATGTGTGGGAGTACGTGTGAAGCATCAAAGTCTGAACGACACCTGTGAAAACCATAAAATCTTCACACCTCTGTTCAAATGTATATGGTTGCTCATGTGTACATGTACTTATGTCTTTACACACACACACACACATATGTATATATAATTGAGTTGAAGTCCATTATAGTCCTCCCAGCATGCCGAGTTGAACAGAGCACGTATTTCATCTTTATTTCTCACAAGGCTTGTTTGTTTCCTGCTCCTATACTTGCTTCGTCTAGGAGGACCTTGCTCTGGAGGGAGATGTTCTCCATGGCCTTGGTCCTGATCTCTCAGGTAGCGAGACGTCATGTTCCGTCACAGAGCATTTCTCCAGACTCAAGGTAACAAGTATTGAATACTGACTATCAAGTACCAAATAACAAGTATCAGAGTATTCAGTATTAAGTTATTCAGTATTAATGATCAAGTATGAAGGTGTTTTTGCTGCTCATAGTTTGAATCAGTTCAAGGCTATCTGGCTTTCGCGCTGGATTTTTTCTCCAGTAGTTATACATCATGTATTTTTAGATTTTGGTAATTGTAATGGGTTTTTATGGTAATGAAGTTTCACCACTGTACGTCTGACTACATTTACTCTGCACTGATGACTCACTAGCACTGACGTGTGTGTCAAAATAGTTTCCTTAACATTATGTAAAAGAAGCTCTGAAATTATGCATCAAAATGTTTTTAAAAATCATAACACTGACTCTTGCATTCCAGCGCTGTTTATCAATTCAGAAAAAGATTCATTTATGCTTTGAATATTTAATAACGCTAAATCTTAGTTTTAAACTATTCTTTGACTAATTATTAGACCGATTATTAATTGTAGATTATTGATTATAGATTACCAAAAAATGTTTACATTTTACTTTCCCCACTAAACATCTGTTGTATTTATGGAAAAAACAGGTGCTGAACACTTAATGTTAACTCAGAACGGTACAAAAGACTGTAACAGAAGAAGGCAGCCATTTTGTGTTACTGCTTAATGTGTGGTCTTATCTAATCTTTTTCCCATTAAACATGTTACAATTACAGAGTTTGGAGTGTGGTAAAGTGGGATATGTAGGAAGAATTGAGTGCAGTTTTGCAGCTGTGGGTTTGTGAGGACTACATTTCCCAGTAATACTGTAGAATAACTGAAAACTGATTTGGCACTGTGGACAGCACAGGTACGTATGTGGGAGAAGGCAGGGTCCGTGTGTGTGTGTGAGGATTCGTTTGCTGAAGCAAGGGTCACATTGTTTTAAGCACACACTGACTAAAAAGTAGGACAATGCGAATGGTGCCAGATTGGCCTCCACACACCCCCACATCTGAAGGAAGGTTCTGCAGCACAGGTTCATGTACGTGGCTGGTGAAAGCCTGTTTGCTGGCATAGTCATGTCAGTCAATTCTTTTTACACAACAGGCGTTTTTTGTTTGGGTAAACCTGGTGGTTCTGTCGTGTCGTTCACTCTCTCATGCACAAATGCATGGAAAAATAAGGGTTTAATCTTACATTTGCTCAATGTCACAAAATTATTGGTTAAGAAACCCACAAGCTCCTGGTTTATGTTTGGACAGGACTGAAGCGAGGGAACGTTACCTGTCTGGGAGTCCTTTCTGATTTGCTCCGACACCACTCCCAGTCTGTCAGCTCGATCTTGCGACACTCTTCGTGGGACAGCCTTCTCTCTGGTCCATCGAACACTGACGAAGAATCGAGGTTGAGGTCCTCACCGTCACAGGCTGAAACTTGAGGGGAAACGCTTCCAAACCCGTCCCTTTCCTTCGAGTTCAGCAGAGGCAGGCCCTCCACCTTCGCCACGTGGGATGCATCGTCTAGGAGGACCTCGCTCTGGAGGGAGCTGTCCTCCGTGGCCGTGGTCCTGATCTCTCGGGTAGCGAGGCTTGCAATCTGCCCGCTGTCCAGCCCCGCGACTCGGCTTTCCGAGAAATCGCAGTTGTACAGGCTGTTGTAAGAGGGTTTTTCAACGGAGGGAGAAGTGGCGTGAGATATCTTGTAAACATCATAGCCTTGCTGGAACGAGAGCTTGAATTCAAACCTCCGTTTGTGCGCTGCAAAGACACGAAGATCATTGCTTTACATGTCATGATCGTAATCAGCACCCCTGTCATCACACCACCGTCAACACTGAATGACCCACAGAGATGCTCACTGGCGCTCGCGGCGGGGCCCTCATCCCGGCGGCAGTTAATGAAGCATCCGCAGGGAAAATGAATCCAGCGCTCCGAGAGAACAAAGACCGGGGTGACCGCGGCGGAGAGCAAGGTCAGGAAAAAACACAGCGTCTCCAGAGACGCGCTGTGCATCTGAACAGCGTGGCTCACGATTATCTGGGTCTGCAACGGCAGCATGAAAAGGACACACGGTCAACTTTGGGTTAAAATCAGCAGCCTTTTTTACTCTAATGACAGTGTTATTGTATATGAGCGCCTCAAGTAAGCTGTAGACCAATCAGATTCAAGTGTAGTTAAGAAAATTCTATAAAAAAGCGCTTTATGATTGAAAAAAAAAACAAAACAAACATTCTGTATAGCACAATAACCTTTAGCCTGGTGACAGCATAACCTAAACCGTTTTGTACTGGTGGACAGAGAGCAAACCTATTCATATTGCTAAAGATTACAGTTTTCAGCGGTTAATTCCAACTGGTGGTGTTGGCTATTACATTTTCAGCACAACACTTGACCGGAACAAGGCGCTTGCATACTTCTCTTCCGTTAGGCTCACCATCATCGGCATCCACAGAACGATCCGGGCCACTGCCAGAACCATCGAGAAGCGTTTCTGTGCGAAGACCTCTGGAGAGTGTCGCGCGCTCTGGGCACCAACCTTTCCAAAATGGTCGGTTTTAGGGGACGAGCACGAATAGGTTTCGTCTTTACTTTTCAAACCGACCGAGTGTGAACTGAATTCGCCGTAAGCTCCAAAACTTTTTTCCAAGCTATCCCGAGACAAAGACGGGATCTCACAGAGTGGCGCCGAGCCGTCCGCGCTCAGCGCTGCGCCGATTTCGAAATAACTTGGGTAAAATGTTTTCAGGGTTTCCGCGGAGCATAATAGCTGATAGGTAAGAGGTACCGAGCACACCAGCAGACCACAAAAACACAGTGAATACAGAATAAATAGGAGCAGCACGTAAAAGCTCTCGCTCTCCGGGAGACAGCCCAGGGAGGTGGGAACGAAGCGACCCCAGCCGCACACCGGCAACACGCTGACCACCAGGCTGACGGTCCACACCACAACGACTGCCCACAGCACTGCGCGTGGTCGATTGCTGCTCTGGTATACTCCAAACCGTTTTGTCACATAAAAAGTATAGGCTACGATGAGACAGGCTTTCATGTTGCTTGACAACCCTTGGAAAACATATAGGAGTCCGGATAAAGTGCATATAGTTTCTGACCGACCCGTACTATCCCTCCTCCATTGAAGGACCATGAAAAGCGATAGCGGAACGAGACTGATAAGGTCGTCTATGGATAAGGAAGCCACAATTAAGCATATCGAAGATTTAGTCCTCATTCTAAGCAAAGACGCGAGCGAGTACAAGCCTCCCACGCAGATGACAGTGGCAATAACCACAGACAAGACGAAAAGGGGTTGCCAGTTCGCGTCGGCCGAGTCCACGTTGCCAGAGTTCTCCGTGATAAGGTCGCTTTTATTCGGCGAAGACGAGGAGTGCGTCGCCGACATTTTCATGTAAACCCCAACTTTCTCGACTTGTCTTCTCGCGTGCGCTCATGCAAGTGCGAAGGCTTTCGAAACAAGCATATTAAAGTTTGACCTCTTACACATTTATGCTATTATAGCGAATATTTTCGAGACGCACAATTATTAAATCCTTAAGATGCGAAGCACATACACATTTTTGATTTGGCAAATGCACGTCCAAAGCTCTTTATAAAGTGTGTTGTTTCCAGGTTAGCGTCCAACGGGGCGGTGCGTAATCTCAGTCTATCTGATAATCATGCGTACGTAACATTATCGTCTTTTGTGCAGCGAGCTCAAATCGAGTGCGCGCGGACCCCTCCGAGCAGATTGCTCCAGTATGAATGAGCTCGCCGTTCACTCGAGCCCACAGTCTCGAGCGGTTTGTAGAGGAAAGAGCAATGCCCCTCCTACTCCACTTTCTCTCACCCCTCGCCTCTGAATGAACTAGTGTGTGTGTGAGAGTGAATGAGTGATAGGCGAGAAAGCAAATGTACAACGAGAGAACGAGAAAAAATATAAGATAACAAATGTGCAAAGTCAGTCCCAGTCCACGGTTGCTGATTTCTATTGTTTGAATAGTTAAAGGGAAAGGTGTCGTTTATGTAACACGCACGGGACCCCTATATTATACGCTTATCTGTGCATGCGCTAGGTCTCCACGAACTATAACAAATATCTTCTTCTCTCAGTAAGCTCAATATCTCTATATAAAACCCAAGCAAAACTTCCCATCTTCTTTGTGTAGAACACACACACACACCTTTTGAAAAAAAAATCTTGCTCATACATAGAAGGTAATGGTAATATATAGTAAAAGTATTTTAAAAATCGGAACATTGCCATCCATTTTTACAGCATTCAAACGAAACCACGTGGATTGCAGAATATGTTTAATATATTTAAGATTCACCTGCTGTGATTTTGGTGTAGTCACTTCGAATAGTGCCACTAAATGCAATAACTGTCCGTACGCTGATAGATGCTTGGCTCAGTCGTGCTCTGTAATGTACTTAGAGTCTGTACTGACCCCTGCAGGCGGCTTTTGCACACACACCTACGAGGATGCTTGTGCTAATCGGTTACGGAAATCACGATTCTTCAGTCGGAGATTACAACAGCATTTATCCGCAGGTCGCTGGCACAGCATTAACAGACTGGGGTGACTGGCACTCACGGTCCCGAATGTGAGAATCAGACAACAGAAGCTGTTGTTGCATGTACTGGATGTGATCTTAGCTACCATGTAGAAAGGAAAATCCCTGGTGGCAAGTGGAGACATCTGTTTTCAACCTTCTTCCCTACGGATCAGTGGAGGTCTCACCCACATGCTCACAGGTTTACACTGCCTGATATGAAACCAGGATGAAGGAGTTACAGTCATGTGGACTCCAACGCAAGAACTCTATTGGTATTAATATTACAGTGAGACAGTGTGTGTGTGTGTGTGTGTGTGTGAAAGAGAGAGGGAGAAAGAGGGAGAGAGATTGATTATTCGTATGGCAGTAAAACTAGTCTAGATTCTCAACATGGCCAAACCCAAGCTCTAAGTCTGAAGGGTGTCTTATAAGTTATTGCTCAGTTATTGCTTCATGTTCATGGGAAAAAGATGTTAAGAAAACCTCTATACATAATCTGTTAGACTATGTGTGGTAGATGTGTTTGTCTATATATACATGTGTGTGCGTGTGTGTGTGAGAGAGAGAGAGTGTGTGTGTGTGTGTTGGATTGGGGGGGGGGGGTAGGTTGTTCTTGTGTAAGTGGGGGCTTTGTCCTTTAGTTTCCTGACATTCTCAAGGCTCACCTGCTGACTGATGGGCTGTTTGGTGTGAACTCACTGGAGAGAAAGCACCAAGCTCACTAGACCACCCTCACAGACTCACTGGCACAAAATCAGAGAAAGAAAGAATGAAAGACAGAACAAAAGAAAGAACGGAAGAATGTAATGCACTTTCTTTTTCATGAAAATAAATCATATATTTGCAGTTATATTTCACCTGGTCATAAACTCTAGGTCTGTTTTTCAGTTATGTCAGACAGATACCATGTTTGTCGAAGTCGTTTTCTAGAAGAGCAACACACTAATTTAACTGTTGTTTAGAAAATGTATCTCTGCTCAGACAGGAAGCGACTGTGGTGTGTATTTGAATATAGAATGAAGGAGAGGGGTGTGACATGTTTGTGGTGTTCAATCTCAGGTTTCATCTTCACGTCAGTGGAGCTCTCCTAGGAAACGACTTCTCTGTGTCTGCTTGCAAAATGAATCTGCCTTTGAGTGGATATTATATAAGAGAATCTGGATTTGAAGTGATTGATTTTGCAGTAATTTCATAACTAGGCTGATTGTGGACTCACTAGCTGACCTTGTTATTCCCAGTGAAAAATATAATGAAGGTTGCAGAAAGAGGGAGAGTGGAGTAGAGACAGAGAGAGTGAGACAAAAAAAAAGAGAGAGAGAGAGAGAGAGAGAGAGGGATCTGTTTTTAATAACAGAAGTGTGCAGACAGATGCACCCAGACATTGTGCTTTCATTAAGGGCAGTAGAACATAGGTTTTGTCTCATTTGGGTCCAGTAGAGCAGGAAATAGCTTTGATTCATGTCAGTCAGTCCAACATATGGGTCTCTTTCATCAGTTGTGTGATTCAAGGCAAACACACAGACACACAGACACACAGGCACACAGATACACAGATACACAGACACAAACACACACAAGACAAGGATATGGACAAACATTGAGTAATGGATACGTCTAGTGCAACATAATCTAAGCTGTGACTGATTACAAAAAGTGGGAACAGCAGTTTGTGAGTGTGTAGGCGTGGTGACTGCATGTGGAGCAGGTTTCAGGAAATTCATTTTCTCCTCAACAGCTGTCTGGACAATGTGGCTCAAATCGAATTTGTGTGTGTGTGTGTGTGTGTGTGTGTGAGTGCATACGTGTGTGAGTGAGTGTGTGTGTGTGTGCATGTGTGTATCAGTGGGGTATGTCTTAGCTGACGGTATCTCTAGTTGCTATGAGCACTTAAACTAACACCCCATTAAAAGTGCTGTGATTATCTGCTCTCAGAGGAACTCTGCAGTAAGAAAACTTCTCAGTCTTTAAGGTTTCGCACGCTTACATCTCTTCTCTCTCTCTCCTTCCCCCTCTTAGACACACACACCTACACACCTGCTCACACTCTACAGTTAATACACACACATACACCTGCTCACTATCTACCTTTAATACACCCACACACACACACACTTTCACCTCACTACCTCCGTATAGACACCTAAAAACACTCTCATTTTGTCCATCTGTGTGTATTTCCCTTACACACACACACACACACACACACACACACACACTCCCTATCCCTCTTTCTGTCTCTCTGATATAATGTTGCTATTATAAATTCAGTAACAGACTGTCAAGACTGTCTTTGCTCTGCCAAATATGCAGAGGTGTCTAAGCACTTATAGATCTAATTCCGTTTCATTTCTCAGACTCTCACATAAATACACATATACACAAACATACAGACACACAATTTCTCTCCCACTTACACAACCTCATATATAAATGATCTTTTTGCTACATGCACATAAATCCCCCACAAACCCTCACACCGACAACCACACCCACTCCTGACACTCTCATTCTCAACAGAAAGATTTATGAAGCAGTACTCAATTTTTTTTTTATCAATTTAACCCTACAACTTAGGCACTAAAAAGGCACATACACAGGCTGCAGATATTGGGAGTTTGATAGGCAAGAAATGGGAATATTCACTTTAATATGTAGTCAAACATACACACACCTGCTTAGGCAAACACACACACACGCACACACACTCACATTCACAGCAGGATGTGCTTTTAGATTTAGTCACTGGTCTTCAGGACGACGTGCCCTGCATTTCACAGAGAAAAGTGAAAGAGAGAGAATGAGAGAGAGAATGAGAGAGAGAGAGTGAGAGAGAGAGAGAATGAGAGAGCGAGAGAGAGAGAGAGAGAGAGAGAGAATGAGAGAGAGAGAGAGAGAGAGAGAGAGAGAGAGAGAGAGCCCACATACTGGCATACTGGAGGCCATTGGGCTCACTAGGGCCATCCAAGAAAAGTCCTCGACATGAAATATTCACTAAGCTGCCAGCAGCCTTACACACACACACACACACACACACACACACACACACACACACACACACACACACACACACACACACACAAAAGCATGTGCATGACACACACAAGCCAAACAGATGGCTTAGCCCCCTCCATATCAGAACAGGGGCATGACAGGACCTATAGCTGTGGACAGGTCCTCAGAGCAGATCGGTGTGCGGAGGCAGGAGATCTCTCCTCCACCCCCACCCCACCCCAATCTCCACCCTACACACAACCCCACCCGCACCCCCTCACACACTCCCAGCCCCACAAACACACCCGTCCGCACCACAACCCACCAACATAGCGCTCATGGTTGGTTCAGGGAGGCCTTGGAGAAGCAAGGGGTCCATTCAGAATCTGTGAGGATCAAAAAAGATAAACTTGGCATAGTGGAAATGTAAGTTTAATCTGAGCCCTCACCAGACTGCCCCCTGCAGGAGGGAGCACACACACACACACACACACTCATGGCCTGTATCAGATGAAATCCAGTCTGAAATGGGTCACTAGATAGACAATGTGCCACTGGGCGTGTGACTTGTGCTTACGTCAGAACATGAGTGTGTGTGTGTGTGTGTGTGTGTGTGTGTGTGTGTGTGTGTGTCTCAAACCCTATCTTCAGGCATACGCACACACATGCGCACGCATGCGCACAGACATTCAAAGACAGTGACATTTGGAACCTTCTCAGGTGAATATCTGTCCTAAATGTGTCATACTGGAATTTACAGTTTCGCATAGCTATTTTGAATAAGGCTATAGTTGATTATTACAATGTAGTCATAATAATATCTGTTATTTAATTTACTCTAAGATAAATTAAGAGCTAAAGAGTTCATCAAGAGAGGCAATAAAAGGGCAATAAAACAATACTACATTTCATTCCAAAATCAAGTTTTACCTGTAAACTATTTTATAATCAAAATATACACACGTTTAGGTGCAGCCTCTCACTGTGCAGTGATGATGCTTTGGGTCACGATAGGCAAGATGCAGGTAGCCATGATGACATGGAGCACAACATCTACACACCTCCGCATGATGACATGGAGCATGTAGGCTCTGAATGGCAAACTCACACAATTAACACACACCAGGGTTTGTTTCAGACAGGTGTTCATTTTCATTTCCTACCCAGGGCTCCAGAAAAAGCACCAGGCAGTCCAACTCTCCTGCTTCCTGCACACCAGTTTCCATAGGTGACATTTGCATTTTAAATGTGTTAAAAAAGCAATGTGCATCTGTGCCTCCAGAGACTGATGGTGAAGGGTAGAAATGTATTTAGCATGTATAACTGCACACACACTCACACACACGCACACACTGAAAACTGCACAGTGCATGTGACCTTTGGGTTGTGAGTATGTGGTGAATAAGGAGTGTGTATTCACCCAGGGCCTGATAACCAAGGACTGTTCCACGTGTCCATGATACAACGGCAGAGCCGTCCAGAATAATCTTCATCGTCTCGTGTGGTGTGTGCGTGTTTATGTGTATCGTCATTAGAACGTTCTCGCAGCCAAGAGTGCGAGTGCGCGGGGTAAAAGGCGACAAACACCTTCCTCTTGAGAGCAATTTTCTGTCATTAGCATATTAAGTGTGTGACTCCCCAAAACACTTAATAAGCAATTTCTTTAATCGTTTCTTTCTTTTTTATTTAAAATGGTTCAAGTTCACAAAACACAATGATAAGCAGATGGTTATAATGGGGACATTGGTAAGTATCTGTGTTAGTTATTGGTATGTCGTGGAAACAACGATTAAAACCATTAATCGCCGTTAATGACCACCAAGAATGTGGTGACGGTTCTGCAGAAATATAGTATAATGAAGCAACTGCAAAATGAACACCAATGTCCAACACACATCCCCAGTCTTCAGTACGTGTGACAACACTACCAGTGTCGTTAATTAAACGGTGAGGTCTTGCTTCCGGGTGACATTTCCCTAAAGAGTTATGTGCATGATAATCGAAAGTGTCTGATAATGTTAGGTATCCAAATGTCTGTTTCCTTTAAAACGCAAAAAATTCAATCGGACACCACTAGAGGGACGCATTTGTCTACGAGTCTTCGTCTACACCTACAGCTCTGGACGGAGCCTTACCTGTTTATCTATTCAGTTTGAACAATATTCCACAGGCGCTAACTGCGGTACGTCTGTAGAGGTGTACGAAGCTCGCTGAGGCGTGTAATCAGAATGGAATAACATAGTTTATGCACTTTGAATAAATTGATCAGGACGACTTTAAAAACAACACGCAGCCAGCTCAGAGAAATGGCGACCCACGCACGTATTACGACCCATACAATCCAGCCTTGCTCAAATCACTGTAATGTATTCCTGCAGCGCGTCGCACTTAATGGAATCTATTTCCAAGATAAAGAAAAATGCCGTCTAGGAAAACAAACCGAAAGATAATCGAAAGCACACAGATTTCAGAAATATGTCAACAAAAATAAAATAAATAAAAATAAATAGAACCCCCCCCCCAAATAAACAAAGCATATAAAATCAGGTAGGCGTACAAGTTGTTCCTGGTGAGGATTAAGTTCGTGCGCGCGCACTCCTACGTCTTTCACACCTCTCCATCTGGCCGTTCCGTCACTTCAGAACGACCCTCGCTCATCGGGACACATTCGCCGCGTATCGAAAGGCCGTCGCTATGATTAAGAAAATGAACTGTCCATTCATATCCGTGAAAAAAACGAGATGGCGAGAGAGATTGCCAGAAGAGGTTAATGTACTGCGGCCTCCTCCGCGCGCGCTCTCTCTCGCTCCCTTGCTGTCTTTGTATGTGTCAGCAATAAGCATGTAATTAATTAGTAAACATCTGCACCTTGGGGACTTTAATACTCCCGACATGCGCATAATGGGGCCATCAGAGCACGAGAAAGGCTCTGTGTGTATACACACGGCACTGTGGGAGCGTTTTCATCAGCAACAAAGAACTTAAAATATTCAAACGGAAGTTTTGGTTAATATTGCAGAAGGTAGTGTAAACCTTTGATGAGAGCGAACAAACATGTCGGCTTCATTATAGGGCCACAAAACAATAAAATCTACATCTACCATTTGTGACCAGTTTAGGTATCCTCCTATCCAAAAAGTAGAAGGTTTTAATCTAAAGACAGTTAATTACTCAAGCTTCTACTGTATACAAGGGAGCTTTTTTAGAGCTTGGGAATTTTGGGAATCCGAGAGATTGATTCTGTCATCCAGCCATGTGAAGCGTTCACTCTGGTTTGTGATGATGATATGGATGGAATGTCTCAGGGTCCTCGGGTCCAGATTCTGCCGGTGGATTATCTGATGCTGCCATGTGAAAAATTGCCCACCCACCCTGGACTTACTGTTATAACTGGAATTCTATAATTATACTGAAATAAATCAAATTATTATTATACATTATATATATATTATATATTATTATTATTATATTTAATAATTAGTTATACCTAGAAAATGTCAAGCACTCTTGCCATATATATAAAATGTTAAGCACTTAAATGTCAGAGCAGAATTTCAAAACGCTCTTCTATAATTAAGATACAGGTGTTAAGCACATTCTCTTCTCACATCTTTAAGTCTTTAAGAAACGGTTAAGACTTTGGTTGTATATGGAATAGTCCTGAAGATGTGAGTCGATGGAGACAGTTGCCGTGGTAATAGTGTACTTTCATTCAGACTGAGACTCAGACTGAGAGACTGCAAAAAAACAACAACAACAACAACAACAACAACAACAATATGGTACTATACTTAAAAGAAGCAGGATACCACACTAAATTTGTTGCAGAAGGCTGTATGCTTCAGAGACCACTTTTTACAGAATTTCAAACACATCACACACCATGAGGTGGAGCTAGAATAACACACCATGAGATGGCCAGATAAAACACCAAACAAACTCTTGTTGTGTGTACAAATGACAATTATTATTATTTTTTTGCTCTTAAAATGTATTTCAGTAATATGGAATTTAACCACACACTGCTTTCTGTACTGTACTTTGCCATTGTTTAGTATGGCTGAGTGATTAGTATGCTAAATCCATAGTGCAGTATACTCAAAAGAACCTGGACGCTTCACTAGTGTGCCTCAGTGGACACTCATCCTGAAGGCCACTACAAAAGTACTTAAAACAGTTCAGGCTCTGAATTACAACCACAACATTCCCTCATATTTCCGTTATGTATTAATTTAAATCAAACTGGCTAGTTCATATTGAAATATGCCAGGAAGTATTCTTGAATCACATTTACTTCACAGATTAGTAAGAACTTTACAGACAGGGAATATCACATGATTTCAGACACGTCTGAACACCGCTGCACGTTTACACACCGCCACAGAGCTTTGCTCTTTCATACACTTCCGATACGCTACGTCACAAAAGCTCGGACAACACAGCACAACACAGTACTGCTCCATCCTATGTAAGGAAGTATCTTACAGAATCCATTCCCAGGCCAGATCATCAGAATGTATGTGACAACTCGGTACAAAACGTAGAAGATTTTCCCCCTTTAGAACACTAGAGGGCAGTATTTTCACATCATCGACAGTAAAAAATGGGATAAAAACCACCTGAAATATATTGAGTAACACTTTGTCTGTAAATTACAACCAAGACAGTGAACGTTTTTTTGTGTTTTTCTGAGAAATGATTTAAGAACAATTTCCTGCTCAACATTGCATCAGCTGAACTGCATCAGTGTCCACGAGTTACAATGGCAGTAGTTTAATCTATGTTCTCGCTCTGTCTCTCTCACACACACACAGACAGACACATACGCGTATACACATGTGTGCACACACACAATGACAGTAGTTTGAGCTGTGATCTCTTTCACACAAACACACATATACACACATGCAAACACAATGACAGTTGTTTGAGCCCTGTAATCTCTCTTTCTCTCTCCCACACACACACACCCAAACAGGGCCAACACCTCAGGCCAACACCACCCCTACCCTTGCGGACAAAATCTCACTCTGAACTGAATTCAGAACCCGAGAGCCCTGGAACCACCTGTGTCGTTGTTTGCTTTTCTGTAGTTTGGGTAATGCCTACATGAAAAACACTGAATACAATAACGGGGGCATACAGGTCCCAGCAGACCGTGCGGGCCGAGGACGGTCTCTCCGTGTCCGCCTCCGCTTCACCAACATGTTCCTACTGGTCACACTAGAGTGATGTACACTGTGAACCAGCTGCAGGCATCGATGGTTTACTGGTAGCTCACACAGACAAAAGCCGAACCACAACTATCTGCCTGCAGCAGGCAGCCCTGCCACAATCTTCAGCACCCAAATGTATGTACCTACTGTGTGTATATATACATACATACACACACACACACACACACACACACATATA
>JAOYMR010000026.1:7640872-7652280 GCA_025802075.1 Tenebrosternarchus preto
TGTTTATTTATATATATATATATATATATATATATATATATATATATATATATACACACACATATAATAGACCGGTTACATAAATATTCAGTAAATACAGACATGCAGACCTGTGCCGTCTCCACAGTCCATCCTCCTCTTCAAGTCTGGGGATGGTGGATGTGGTTCTGGAGTGATGTCTGATCCAGGCCCCCAGTGTTGTGCATTAACCTTCCCAATGCCAAGAATGTCCCAGTATGCACTTCCTCCTGGCCATTTTAGTACGTGTTCAAAGGACATTTCTAGAAGGCTTCAGGAACATCACCCCCTCAGCACTTTTGTGTCTTTGCCTTGTAGATGGTGTTTGCACCACAGCTGACTGCACACGGTCAGGTAAGCAGATTCTGTACACTGTCACATATACACACGTCATAGACGGATCAAACCAGCCGAACGGAAAAATACTGTCACCATGGAGTTGCCGCTTAATGAAAGTTTCAATTTTAAATATTATCAAGGAGTCAAACAAGGCATGGGAGAATAAGAATTAAGGTTAAGCAGGGTTGTTTAACAGGACTTCCTGTTTCCAGGACTAGACAGGTGTTGTGCAGCATAGTTTAATCTTGTTTGGGCCCAGCATGGATAATTCAGCTCCAGAAGAGCTTAATTAATTAATAGATGAGTTGAACCCATTAGATTGAAGTTAAATTAAGGGGTGATTTGTAAGCACCTTAATTGGGTTGTCCTAATAAAAAAGTAATTAACAGATCTAGATTTCTTGATAGTGTTTTAATTTACACCAATATACATGGACAAAAATAAACCAATAGATTGCAGTATTTCTCTACAGTGTTATTTAGAATGGCTGTATGGGTCAAAAGACTGAATGTACTACTTCCTAATCCATCACAGCTTCCATCACCCAGGTTATTGAAGAAATAACATTCTCACCTGCATCTGCTCATTCACAAAATCAAAAAAGCAAATCACTGCATGTCACCACACACAATAATTTAGAAAAAAACTAATCTGGAATAATGGGATTGGATTTGACTAATCTAAACTCTAAAATAATTCTGCTTTCTCTGTTTTAAGCCACCTGATTTCAATTTATCTGCCACAAGCAGGATAAATCTTCCACACTGTTTGTTACTGGAGCCAGGGTTGCAATGCTAGGATCATATTTTAAACCTCTCCATGGTGCTTTAGCGTCCCGTCTCATCGAGAACATGGACCCTACAGAAGATCCCTGTAAAAACTTCTACCAGTACGCCTGCGGAGGCTGGCTGAAGATGAACATCATCCCCGAGACGAGCTCCCGCTACAGCACCTTTGACGTCCTCCGGGACGAGTTGGAGGTGGTGCTCAAAGGTACACGCCTCCGTTTCCTGGAATGTTCCGCCCCCAGAAACGCTTGCGTGCCTAACAGGGAATGGAAGCCTTAGATATGCATCACACTTTTTTTTTTGGACATCTGGTAGAAGTTCATTTTGGAACTGAGGAGAGCAAAATTCCAATTTGTCTGTGAAAATGGAGATACTATTTTGTGGTCGGAAGGAAAGGGAAGCAAAATAAATAGAAGATGATCTGCATTCTGAGAACAAAAGTAAACAAAAACTGCTATTGATTAAAACACTTGCCTGAGTCTGCTGTAGGCTATACTGTATCTCTGCACTCTTATTGTTCCTTTAACTCTTTGTGTATAGCATTCATAGGATTTTTGTAACTGCAGTGAATATTTTTGTGGGGTTGGATAGATTCAGTGGACAGTGTCTTCAGTAGTTTGGACAGATTCCTGTGGACAGTGTCTTCAGTAGTTTGGACAGATTCCTGTGGACAGTGTCTTCAGTTGTTTGGACAGATTCAGTGGACAGTGTCTTCAGTAGTTTGGACAGATTCCTGTGGACAGTGTCTTCAGTAGTTTGGACAGATGCAGTGAGCAATGTCTTCTGTTGTTTCTGGCTTATTAAAACTCCCTTATATTCCAAGGACACAGTTGTGGGAAAATCTCAGGCCATAGTTTAGCTTCTTGCTGAAGTCATATATTGGTAACAATATGGCTGTAGGGTCTGGACTTGTGTTGATGATGTCCTCACTTCAGCATAAATATAGAATTGATTAGTTATTCTGAAATGAAGAACATACTGTTATTGCTGTAATCAAATGGGAGACACTCCTGAGTAGCACCACTTTATATATTAAGCACTGACTAAACAAAATACCTCTACTGCAAATTGGTCTAAAGCACCCAGATCTGCAGTGGAGCCAGCCTGTAGTGGGTCGCAAGTCCAACCTTGTCCAGGTTGTTTTTTTAATCAATGAGCAATAAATTCAGTGGATGGTCCAGTGTGTCACCACACCTAACTTCTGGGTAAAGGCATGCTGGAGAACCTGCAGGATCTGGTCCTCGAGGAGGAAGGACTCAGTAGCTCTGTAATAGAGGCTTATTTTGACTTACCCCGGCTCACCTGTGCACTGCACTCAGATACAGAGCTGACTGCAGATGTGAAGTGCAGTTGGAGGCAGTCTGCGATTTCATGGCACCAAGAGGCAGCGTGGAGAGCAGGACTGAGAAGCTGATTGACCCCAGGGAGAGCAGGACTTTTGACGTTGAGAGAAAGCACATGTATGTGCTACTACTGATGGTTGGTGTTGAGGTCCTGCTACTGCTGGTGCTGATGGCCCTGGTGATGTGGGCTGAGCAAAGATCAAAGCAGCACACGCCTGCTGAATACCCTTTTCTTGGGAGATATTGGCAAGAATATTATGGTTTCACCACAATGGTGCTACCATTGAATTCTGATACATGAGCCATAGGGATCATCTAGAATTGCACATACAGTATATGTCTTATTTCTTTTTTGATGATTTTTCTTTTCTTTTCTTTCTTTCTTTCTTTCTTTCTTTCTTTCTTTCTTTCTTTCTCTCTCTCTCGTTCTGTCTCTTTCTCATCTGTCAGACATTAATGATGTGTTGCAGTCAGAAATATCTTAAGCTTCTAATTTGGTGGGTTTAACATTTGGGCCTGATTAAAATAAACATTGGCAAAAGTGAAGTTGTAATTAAATTAATGAGACATTTGGCAACTGAACTGAACCTAATCATTTAATTTCAGTGTCGCTGCTACTGTGTGGATCTGCTAATCACTGGCGTGTCAAAGCAATACACAGCAAATGTGCAATGAAAATAATTACTTGGGGCTGGGAATTAATCGAAGGGTCGTCAATTCCCTATAGAAACATGTACTTTGATGCCAGGTCTCCTCGTTAGGTCAGCTCAGGTCTCCTCGTTTGCTCAGCTCAGGTCTCCTCGTTAGGTCCAGCTCATTTCCAGTGCGGTGACCTTCTGAAGAATTAAGCACAAAGCTGATGTGAAAATAAGTACATTTTGAGAGGCTCAATTAGAAGTCTGGATACCATTAGTGCCCGAGGCGTGGATACGTTGGCTGTCCTTCCCTGGCATCTGTCGGCATGTGTTCACAGTTACTAGTGTGACTCAGAGGCCTTGCACAAGTTCCAGACTGCAGGTAGAGATATCTGGCCAAGCTTTATGAGTTCACCCTGCGATGAGAATGAGACCACATGAAGCAATGTTTTGGCTCATGCTACGATCAGTGATTCCAGAAATGTGTAACGGGGCACATGTGGATCACAGGATGCAGACCTGCACAATCTGATGGGAGGGGGTCAAATTAGATTGTTATCTGCCAACTCATCATAACTCAGTTAAAACTCCAGGAAGCATGTTGTTGCACATTGGCCAGTCTGGAAGGTGGAACTCTGAGCCAGGATAACTTTGATAGTCAGCAGTGCAAAGTCCATAAAAATGTCTAATCTGTATCTGTCAAAACTTTGATTATTAGGACCAGCTATCAAAATCATGGTGATATTTGTTATTATATTTGTTATGAGTGGTGTAAACTGACATGTGTCCATGCAGATGGGCCACTTGCTTAAGGGAGATTTAATACAGCAATATGTTGCAGTGACTAACAGTGAGTAGCACTAAATAATGGTAGTGAGCTTGATATAAAGTGAGAGTCTGAGATTCCAGCAGCATACAGGATGGGACACAGATTCACCACACAATGGCATTTGAGATTGATCATCAGCAAGTTGATGTGTCTAACATGATGCCTGTTGGGAATTTCATAAAACAGAAAAAGATGTGTAAAGAAAAATAAAGAAACAAAGTAAGTAAATACATTTTCATCCAGAGAGAGATTGAAAGAGATTGAAAAAAAAATAAATTAATAAATTAGTGAAGAGGATCACTTGTTGCATGTAGCTTCAGTGGTAGTGTAGTTTCCCACAGTTCCGAGTGGTTACCCAATCAGGAAAAAGCACCACAGTATCTTTCCACTTCCGAACACGCGTCATACCGTGTTGCTCTCTTCTCAAGCACAAGTCCCAGGATCGTGGTGATGCCAGACTGCCAGCAAAGGGCACCAAACTTACATAGCAATGACCACAGTCAGAGACACCTCCATCACACTGGGATCAAAGCCAGCTCCGCTTACAGTGCGATGGTGATGATGCCACAGGACTCGCTCTCAGAAGTTGACAAACAGGTTTTGTTGCAACCACGTTCTGTATTGGGCTCTCTGTCCTCATTAAGCTTTGCAGTATTTCCACATTGGTGTGTTGGACCCAGCGAGCAGCCAGAGCAGAAAGCATGTAACGGTGGTACAGTGTAGAACTCTGTCCTACACATAGTGGAGACGCTACATGATGGAGCCTCTTCCTGGCTCTGACACAGGGGGCGCTGTGGAGAGGTGTGGAATGAGTAAGTCCACCACTCTCTGCTTTACCGTTCCTTGAAGTAAGAGTGAAAGCTACAGGAAGCATGGCGTGTGGTAAAAGAACTGGCTATCAAAAGGAATTCTGGGATGACCATTACTTTCATTGTCTGTTCGATCTGAATGGATCAAATCAATTCCCAGTTAATTCTTTACCAGCATGTACTGAGAGAGGTGCGCAGCCTACAGCCCAGCACCCCCCCCCCCCCCAACTCCCTCTAATTTAAAGCCACGTTTTCTTTTTATATGTTGGCAGCTCAGGCACAGAACATTTATGACTGATGTTTATGGTCCTGTTTACTGGATGTGACTTACACCTAGTCGTTTTTCACCACTAAAAAGCATATTTAAGTCTAATGTTGGTCTGGGAAACCAGCTCTAGGTCTCATACTTGTTGCTGTGTATACAAGGGTTTTTTATTGAAGACATTTTGGACAGACTGTGTGAATGTTGCAGAAGCACTTTTATGAACATGGATAATGACAGAGAAAATGTGAAACGTTGACACAACTTTGACATCTTTCCCAATCAAAGAACATCACATTTTACCTGTACATACAGTTTTTATTTATATGTACAGAATTAACTGATTTTATGAAAAGAGAGAGAGAGAGAGAGAGGGAGAGATAGAGAGAGAGAGAGTCTTGAAGCTGTAGACGGACCTGCCACATATACACCAGGGTGTCTCTGATCCGATGACACACGTGATCTTTGCCCTTTTTCTCAGGAACCATTCAAATGAAAGCACTAATTAAAACCAAATCAGACCTTAAACGCTACCAACAGTGCAGCAACAGGTGACACCTCCTCCAGGCAAATCCTGCTGGGTAAAACATTATTCATTATTTACATAGTAGGAGCAATTCAATGTATCATCATATGTTATTTGTGGTATTATAAGGGTAATAGGAGCTGAATTTGGAAATGGTAATTTCAAATTGATGGTCGATCACTGATTAGCTGACAGCTCATTACCATGTATCCCCACTTATGTAGTTTTCCTCGGTGTTGGAAGTTTGGTTGGTGGGCAGGAAACGAGGACAGCTACCCTGGTTATAGCAGGCGATGGGCAAAATGACCTGGAACTTCATTTACAAGAAGGAAGCTCAGTTTCCAAAGAACTTCAGTTTTGCCCTGAGCTGTCCATGGCACCACTGCTGCTCTGCAACACGTTACATTCTTGATACATTCTTTTTTTTTTTTTAAAGTCACACAGATCTTGTGTTTTTTGTTTTTTTCTGCCACGTGCAAGCCATTTATGAAGAGGTTCCTCAGGGAAAGTTTCCCTCTTCCAGTCACACTACGCTTAATGTGTCTTGTAAAACTAATCCATCAGGAATCTAAAAAGAAGCTGTCAAAAGTTGGTAAAAAAAAAAAAAAAAAAAAGTTTTTTTTTTTTTAGCTGAAGCCCTTTGCTTTTTTGTCTCTGCAGGTGTACTGGAGAGAGAAGATGAAGCAGGCAGCAGTGGCAGCAGCTCATTAGCCAAAGCCAAGACCCTTTATAGCTCCTGCACCAATGAAAGTGAGTCCTGTGAACCAGGGCAAACATGCCAGAGTCCGTCCTACACCAATAAGCTCTAACTTCAGCATCAGTTTTAGGAGCCTGTAGGGATTACAGAACTACCACATCCACAAGAGTAAACTGTGAGAGTGAAAACTGAAAGGCAGAATTCTAACATTTCTGAACATAAGCTATGATCTGTCCTTCAGTGTCCAGGGCTTGTTACGAGAAGTGAGTGTGGATGGATTATTTTGCATTTTGCTGACAGGTCTCATCGAACAGAGAGGAGGGACGCCTTTACTCAACATGCTGCCAGATATCTTTGAGTGGCCCATAGCAACAGATGACTGGGATACCAAATTTGGTATATGTCTGTGTTACTGTATATTATGGCAGATTACCACACAAATGAAACAGGATTAAACCTAAATGTTTTTTGCTCATGCCTTCTCCTCAGGAACAAAATGGAGAGCTGAAGACACCATTGCTAAACTGAATGAGAAATATGGGAAGCAAGTCTTAATCAGTTTTTTTATTGGCACAGATGACAAAGACTCCAATTCCCATATCATTCATGTAGGTGTGCATCTGTTTCCCATAAGTCTTATTCTCTCACTCTCACACTTTGTCTCATTCTCTCTCTCTCTCTCTCTCTCTCTCTCTCTCTCTCTCTCTCTTTCTCTCTCTCTCACAAAGTCACTTACCTACTTTCGCAGTCTTTGAACAACCAGAACCACTTAGTTCATATGGACAAATGAGCCAAAAACTCACAATCGCAAAATCTCCACCAACAAGCAGTTTCTCTGTTTATGGAGCTTGGATGAGATTATATGGGACTTAAAAGTGCTTTTCCATTTTAATCGCAGTAACTGATACTGTTTTTGTGGGGTGGGCCACAGTGTGGATGCATTGGGTTTCCTCATAAGAATGAATGACCAATTGTGTTTTGGTCTGATTCTTTCTGCCAGTTTGACCAGCCAAGCCTTGGCCTGCCCTCCAAAGACTACTATGTTTGCAAGGGACCCTACGAGGAGGTGAGATTTGCTCATTACGAGTCACAGGTGCACTCTGTCAAATTCTCTCAAGCATCTTTGTCTTTGATTCTTTTTCTAAAATATGCAGACTCTCATAATAAAGGGACATACATTATGTAGATTCAGTTATAGCAATACCAGGGTATACACCACAATCTCCATATATCAGTGAAACAGATGCTTATTGTAATGTCTGACCTGATAACAGCTTTCAGAGTCTGGGTCACTGTTGGTGTTTCGGGTGCTTCCAGATACCATCCATACCAAACACAATACAAGTGGATGAGAGGTCTAGCCAGGTGAACTGTGTGTTAGCCAACAGCGTCAACCGCTGAGTAGGCACTGTAGTAACAGCATGAAGCAAACAACAATAATCAGCCTGTATTCAGTCTTAATGTTTCTACCTTCTACTGCAGACAAATATTTTAGTCTAAAACTAGGAAAGAATTAATGTGAAAACATATAAACAAATGTTAGTCAGGCATTAGCATTGTTCTGTCTGGCTCTCCTGTCCCAGGCTAATTCAAATAATTAAGCTTCTCGTGTGTGTTCTTCGTTCCTCCTTGGTGTACTGGTTATGATTCAGCTCAGGGAGTCTACTGTGCCTGCACTGTGTTAAGGCTCCAACATCTAATAAGAACCAATGCAGGCTGGAAATCAGACACACTGCTTTACCCTCGTCTCACTGGACACTCTGCAGCAGATGAAAGTGTTTGGAATGGACTTCCTGTCCCCTGCTTCCTCTGCCTGCTTCCGCCAGTCAGGAGGCATGAATATTCATAGACAGAACCATTTTATGGTAAAGAGATGGAGAGAAAAGAGCAGGGAGGGAGAGGGGAAGCAGATAGGAAGATTAATCTAATTAGTTGGTATAGTGATTCACGGGAAGTCCAGAATGCTTCCTAAATAACCTGGGAGCTCAGCATCAGGAGGGCATATACTAATTCATAATTTATCATTTAAATTTCATAATTGAAAAGCACACCGACTCCTGCAAACACTCATGCACATGCACACATTCACTCTTTCTATTTTACACACCCGCACATGGCCACACTATGCAGCGCTGGTCCAACGTGTCAGAGATGTGCCTCTGTGTTGGTTTGCAGGCCTGTGTGACTTATGAAAACTTTATGGTTGACCTTGCTGTATTGATCCGGCGAGACAAAGGCCTGGAGGTGAATGTCACCAGCATCAGGCAGGAAGTGGCCCGGATGATGCAACTGGAGAAGGATCTGGCTAATGTAAGCAGCATCACATTCTGTTCTGCTTCAAAGGGATTAATGTTTTTTTAAGATATTTGGTACATTACAATCACATGGTATCAAGATTGAAGGCTGAGCGCTGTTTCCGTTCTTTCCACAACAATTTCCTCTTGATCTTTAGAACAAAACAGGTTGAACTGTTTTACGGTGACTGACAACATTTTTTAAATATCCTGCAGAAGTTCATATTACACAAACAGAAATATTTTAGTTTCAAAGCACTGGGAGAGAATGAGGTGAGTTTGTGGCAAAAAGTATGAGAAGTTTTTATTAGGTCCAGGACTTTTCTCTGCACTGAAGGAATGACTAAAGGCTGTATATCATATTTCTGGGTTAGAAATTAGAGACATGTTCTCGTGCTGCACATGCCAGAGTTGTGGTGTTTATTATTCCGCAAGCACAGGACTCTCCTGACGTTTACAGTGTGGGGCCTCGTAAACCTGTGTGTTTCTGTGTGGAGGTGATGTCAGAGCAGGAGGCATAGCTCTCATCTGTGTGCTCTGATCCTTGCTGTCTGAGGGCTGTTTGCATGGTGTAACTCTGATGAATTCCAGCAAGCTTTAATAGGACTGTAATGGGGCTGAAGCGCTTTAATACGGTTTTATCAGGGCTGTAGCCATGTTTAATAGGGTTTAATAAGCAGGGGTTGTTGAGTAAACTGTCAGTATCACCACATCAGAAAACAACATGCTTGGAAAAAATTATGATGTGGTATAGTAAAAAAAATAGCGACTGGCAGAAGTACAAAATTAGCATTTTATGGGGTTAGTATTTGTTTATTAGATAAAAAAGAGATGAGAGAAACTGAAAATCCTTGAGTGTCCTTCGCTGTCAGGCAAGTTCCTTAACCCTGTACCTGCTGCTGGTTTCTGATCTTACAGGTAACAGACACCCCTGAAGACAGAAACAATCCTGTTCTACTTTACAACAAGATGTCTCTGGACACTCTGAACACCAACTTCACATTGGAGTTCCAGTCATCTGTGAGAAACATAGATTTTCTGTAAACGTCAGTTTTTGCTGATTTTAGAGCAAAAGTATCACACTAAGTATTGTGGCCAAACCCATAAACCAGGGGGACATGCATTGAGCATATGTGGACATGGTGTGAGGTAGAAAAGCCAGATTCAGTTTGACTAGACTACACAGAACGAATGATGTCCATCAAATAAGTTGTGGAAAAAATCCCAGCCAAACTAAACCTGATATAAGTCTCCACAGATCCGTCAGTCTTCATTTCACTTTGTAGGATTTACATATTATAACAGACCATCTACTGACATTGTCTTTCTCTGTTAAGGTGTTCAACTGGACCCTCTTCACCAACAGAATTATGGAAACAGTCAACATCTCCATTACGGGCAGTGAGCAAGTGATTGTTTATGCACCCAACTACTTAAGGCGACTCAACCCTGTCCTGGAGAGTTACACAAAGAGGTGAGTTACTTAGTCACACTCAAACATAACAGGGTTCACTGCAATAGCACCCAACTCTAAATACTGCAGAAGAACCTACTGCAGGAGGACGTATCTCTTGTGTGTACGTGCGTGTGTGTGTGTTTGTGTGTGCAGAGATATCCAGAACTACATGGTGTGGCATTTTTCTATGAATATGGTCGTTGGACTGAGCAGGCAGTACAGAGACACCAGGAAAGCCTTTAGAAAAGTCAGTATTTTTCGTCTGATCTTTCACTGACAGTGAAAAGGACTGGTGATACACCAACAGCATGAAATGAACTGGTTCAGTCCTTTATTCCATCATTCCAGCATGTCTCCTCTTCTCCCCTCTCCATCTTCTCTCCTATCCTCCTCTCAATCTTTCCCAAATTTCTCCTCTTCTCTCCATCTTCCCCCCCTTCTCCTCACCTCTTTTGTGTCGTTCTCTCTCCTCCGGTCTTTTCCCTCCTCTTTTCCTTGGCCTCCACTCCCTTCCACCCTTGTGCTGTTGTCCTCCTTCTCAGGCCATATCTGGCACCACCTCAGAGGCAGCAATATGGAGACAGTGTGCCTTCTACGTCAACAACAACATGGAGAATGCTGTGGGCAGGCTGTACGTAGAGGAAGCCTTTACTGGAGACAGCAAGTACATGGTGAGACCCAGTAACTCACGTCTATTCGTGTCTGCATCAGCATGTATACATATATCCATGACGTTCCTCCTCTTTGCGGTCGAGTACCTTCAACTCCCTGGGCGTGTGTTCTTGAGAGGGGACCAACACTCATCTGTTAACCCACGTTCCTGCATGAGCAGTGGAGCAGGTGGGAGATCTGTACCACCTGTCAGAGAGAGAAGCCCTTAACACCCTGTTAATCACTGGCCCCTTCAGAACCCTAGGACGCCTAGCAAACACACAAGGCCTAAGGTAGTGGGTCTGTGTGTTTGTGTGTTTACATTTGTAGGTATTTATAAGCACTGGGTATTTGTACACTGGTAGTAAGTGTACAAATACCCAGTAAGTGGGTGCAGTAAGAGTCAAGACTCTTCACATCATTTCCTTGGTGTTACATGTATCTAAATACATGCAGCTCTTTACGGGTGCATGCTGGTTACACATTGCACTGAATTTCTGCTAAATCATGAAATAGTGCTGTAAATAGTTTGCTAAGGGTTTTTAGCAATGGTTAGAATTGTTTGTTCAATTTATTGGTATTTATTCAGATAACAGTTCAGTTATTGTGGGTAACATATCTATGTTCTTGACTCATAGTGTACACCTCAGGGCACGAGTCAGTTCAGTTATTGTGGGTAACATATCTATGTGCTTAACTCATAGTGTACACCTCAGGGCACGAGTCAGTTCAGTTATTGTGGGTAACATATCTATGTGCTT
>JAOYMR010000026.1:7652380-7664585 GCA_025802075.1 Tenebrosternarchus preto
TACACCTCAGGGCACGAGTCAGTTGCTTTCACATTATCATACTTTATCGCAAGAGACATTTATGACTCATCATTCAGTACAGTGACTCTATACCAAAATGCTGTTCTATAATACCAAAATGTTTCTGTTTCTGTTTTTTTTCCTTCGTGTCTCACAGTTACTTGGTTTATATTCTCCTGAGTGTTTGTATGCTTGTATAGTGTAAATGTGCATGTAAGTGCAGTTGTGACCCGTCCTTCTGACCTCCTACAAACCACCTTTTGCAACAACCCCTCCCCCATGCAGCCAAACACATTCACACACACACTCACACACTGGTACACACCTCTTCCCTTCTATCTTCGGGCACATGGATATCATTACACACACACACACACACACACACACACACAACATGCCTCCATTAAAGATGAACATTGCACGAAGTGAACCACTGCCAGCAGGTTTATGAATGTGAAAAGAAGCCATCCCAGGGAGTTCAATCAAAACAGCTCCATGACACTGTGGCCCGTTATCAGTGACAGAGAGAGCGAGACCTTCAGCGCGCACAGTGAGTCCAGGCGTGTAAAGCTATTTCAGGACTGATGCATGCATGCGGCCTGCAGCGCCTTCGAAATGCTGACAAAGAACACTGTGTACTTAACAACATGTTATGGTAATTCGTACCATTTAAAGCGATTAGCTTATCCTCTCCGATAACCAACCGTGTTGAGGGAAAGAGGCTTCCTTTGCTTTAAACCCTCCAATAATCTCCTTTCTTGCTAGGCTTGGTTTGCTTTCTGCTTGTCATTTCAACCAGTAACGAAGCGTAAAGCCATGTTAGATCCTTTGAAGTATATAAACTAAATACAGTGACAGTGATGCAAACTTTACGTGGTTTACAGATGTGGTGAAAGAATGTAAAGCAGCACAGCTGCACTGATTTATATGAACTGCAGGCCGGTGTTTTTTTTACAGCCCTCAAGTCTATATCATTATGATATACTTTGATAAGACCATTGACCTCATGAGTTATATAGCCTGTGCCAGGTCTGAACAACAGTGTGTGTTCAGCAACTTAAAACAAGCTCTAACATGCTGAGGTTGAATTGTGGTTTTCTAAAACAGTTGCTGGCAAAAGTCGATATTCTCCAGTCTGCATACTGAAGGGAGATCAGAGGAAGCAAGCTGGTCTGAACATGCTTTTGGCGTAGGCTGATCACACAGAGAGCAGGCACAGGAGCACTTCACCACTTCATCCTTTAAAAAAAAAAAAACACGTGACTAATGCACTGTTTTTTAATTGGCTCAGATGGATGAGATGATTGCGAGCATCAGAGAAGTGTTTGTGAAGAACCTTCATGACCTCACATGGATGGATGATGAGACAAGGAAGGCTGCAAAGGAGAAGGTGAATGCCGTGGGGGTTTGGTACGCAGATCTCCTGGTACAATCCCAGGCAAAGTGTACGACTGCAAGGGGAGAAACAGCTCAGTTGAATCTAACCTCTCTCAGTGATGAACCACATTTTCTCTGTCGCCCTTAAATACTACTCAGATAAAAGCTTTTTGTGTAAATGATGCTGTGGAGCTGTGTTGCAGGTTCAAGCCAGATGTTACTGCAGTCAGTATGGCCTCATCAATAACATTCTCAGCACATCATTTGTGAGCAAAACCTTTTTTTGTCATCAAATCAAAAGCTCACAGCTGTCCTTCCTTCATGCAGGCAGAAGCAATTCGCGAGAAGATTGGGTTCTCTGAGAACATCATGAACAACACGTACCTGGATGAGGAGTATAAAGAAGTGAGCTGAGATGGCTGTTTTTGGGGGGGCTGGAAACAGAAGCTGTCAACGGATTCAAACAATTAACTGGCAAAACAAAAACAGAAGCTGTTCGTGAAACATTAATAGTAAACATTTTACTCGTAAATGATCTTTTCTGAGGCCTACACAGACAAACATTTTAATTTCTCATTTTGAATGTTATTAAATACACTCAGGACTTTATTAGATACATCCAGCAGATCAGCAGAGTCTAACCCATCTGCTGGAGTGTACCATTTATGATCAGCAGAGTCTAACCCATCTGCTGGAGTGTACCATTTATGACTGCCATCATTCATTTGCGGTCAGTCTCTAACCACAGTACCAATGTGGGCTGGATATTTACTGATAGTTGTTGGTTTTAGACTTGCACTCAGTGACCCCCCCCCCCCCCCCAAAACCATTTGTACCAGCTCCACAATCCCAACCATTCTACTACCATGTCAGTGTTATGAAAATGAAATGAAATGAAATGGTTGTGGTGAGGCATAACTAATGAGTCTACATTAATACCCATTACTATTACCTGAATGAACGGTCCTCCACTCAGACACTGTTCAGTCTTAACACTGATGAACGGGACAGAGAGTAGCTGTGTATCTAAACAGGTGGGCTACACTGTAAGTGTACCTGTAATATAGATGTAGGTGTTTCTAATGAAATTGCTGGTGACTATGTAGTTATTTTAGTTATTCACATAATAGCTCACATTCATAAACCAATCAGGCAAAGGAAAACAATGCATTTATAGACACAACCTCGTTTATGTGTAAAATGTGTATCCTATTGCAAGGTCTTTAACCAAAAACACCCTTTTTTGTTGTCTTTAGCTAAGCTACAGTTCTGAAGAATACTTTGAGAACATACTGAAGAATCTGGAGTTTGGTCAGAAGAAACGATTGAAGAGGCTGAGAGTGAAAGTTAACAAAGACGAGTAAGACGCTCTTCCCCTTCCTGGAGTGCGATTTTAGGCAGCACATTAAGCTTAGTGCTATATACTAAAAATGAGTCCTCATTGACAGAGTAATTTGGTCCAAGACCAAACTTAACCTGCTTTTGAAAAATGGGCCATTACTGTTCCATGTATCTCTTGTAAAAATAGAAAGCCATTCTCTAATTACAGACCCTGCTATAAAACCTTTAATAATGTATAACTCGTAAGAAACATGGAAAGTGGCATCTATTAACTTACACTGTCATTATTTAACCCAAGGTGGATCTCTGGTGCATCTATTAATTTACACTGTCATTATTTAACCCAAGGTGGGTCTTTGGTGCAGCTGTGGTCAACGCATTCTACTCATCCAGTAGAAACCAAATAGGTAACAAAAATACAAAACCTGTAGAATATACGTTGGTGATTGGCATGTCATTTATTTCTGACTGATGAAGACATGCATGGTCTGTTCTCTCAGTATTCCCTGCTGGCATCCTGCAGCCTCCATTCTTTGGTCAAGGGCAACCGCAGTCCCTCAACTATGGTGGAATCGGCATGGTGATCGGCCATGAGATCACCCATGGCTTTGATGACAACGGTAAGGAACGGGGTAGCCGTGTGTGTCTGCAACCAGAGGACCTACGCTAAGATACAACCTTCAATTTATTAGAAATGTACCATATACAGCAAAACTTTCCAATGTTAAATTATCGCCCACAGTGTTTAAACAAGTTTAGCCAGGCTTATATAAACAGTGTAGGTGTTAATTAAACATTGAGGACTTTTCTGTGGAAGAGTTCAAAGGTGGACCGTGTGTTGCTGCAGGCCCTAACAGGCTGAACGGCTCTGATTCAGCATGAAAATGAAAACTGACTTCCACTGCACCTGCACAATAAGATAATTTCCTCTAATGGCTTTTTTCTATTGGAAGGTATTACTCTTAAGTGCTTCTTCACACAGGGCGCAACTTTGACAAAGACGGAGACCTGAAGGACTGGTGGACACCGTCCTCAACGCAGAAGTTCCAGGAGCTCTCCAAATGCATCGTGGATCAGTACAGCAGCTTCGCCTGGGACCTGGCCAGCGGGCAGCATGTGAGTTTATAAACAACTTGCTCTGCTCTCGGTGTCCGTCTTGGTCCTGTTCAAGATTTGGTCGATATGTTGTAAACCAGGCACTGCATTTGCCTAATGGGCTGAACAAATGTCAGTCAATTCACAATAGTAAAGCACAAGAGTGAGTTTTGAAGTACGCTGGTGAGTTACTGCATATCCAGCTGTGTTTCCTCCATTTTTCAGCATTCACTGTGGTTTTCTTTAACTTCAATCTAACCCAGGCTTTTCTCAGTGGGATCATCTACCAAAGTGATAAATTAACCTCCAATATACTTTGAGTCATTGGCTCTAAAGCTCTTGTTGACCTTGTCCATGTGCCATGGTCCGTGTGCTTTCACAATATCATCTTAACTCAAAGGATCTGCAAACAAGGTACTGAAATAAAGCGTCAGCTCTAAATATCGACCAATTGAAGAGCAGGGTTATTACCATGGTACATATAATGTACAACTATATATTTATATATAGTTATTACAAATTCATACATACATATTATATTAAAAGACAGATAGAAAAAACTACAACCTTGCATGTTTGTAGTACACAGATTTTGGAAGATTTGCATGGGCTACATGGCTTCATCTTCGCTTGTAGTCTGGCATGTAGTCCGGTTTGTAGTCAAATTTGCAGCCAGGGCTGTGGCCCTTCCTGCCACAGCTGACTTGCTTGTATGTGTCTGGGCCTGTCCATCACCTTCTGCTGAGCTCCTTTTTGTCATGCCGTTCTCAAATCGCTTTTCCTGGAACTCAAGTATGCTTTTTTTAGATGAAGAAATGGCACTAAATTACTGTGTTATTTTCTGTCTCTTTCTTGTTCATCCATTTCTTTTTTTTCTTTTCATTTCTGTTTTTCTTTCTCTTCTGCACCCTCCTCTCTTCTGTCTCTTTGTATGGGCAGTTGAATGGGAACAACACCCTTGGTGAGAATATTGCAGATAACGGGGGAATTCGCCAGTCTTATCAAGTAAGTACAGGACATCATAGCCTTTGTTGCCACCTTGTTGGTCTGCTCTTCCTGCCAGAGAAAATTGCCTCAGAAAGAAATTTTAGAGGCTTTAATGTACTTTTCTTATGGCCTACAAAACAGAAAAATTATTCTGTAATAGATATGGATCCAGGCACTTAGAATCTTAGGATTAGAATAGAGACTAGTCTCAAGCGTATTAAAAGATGAAATTCAGCAATAATAGCTGTTATTGTACCACTTCAGTTGGGCTTCTTTACTAATCCTGGCTTTGCTGCGTAGGCAGTGACTTTAATAAGGATTGAGGAGTGGTGTTTGGACTGCTCTGCTGATAAACTACTCTTGTTTTTAAGCAGTTCCTGTAGTCAGGGTGCAGCGATGGACAAGCATGCATTAATACCGGTCTGAAAAAAATAGCTGGGGTGGGTGGGGGGGGAGGGTATATGCCAACAGACTGCAATCCAAAACTGAGGGTGAGGACTTCAAAATGTTCTCAATTACCATTACTTTTGCTCCCATGTCTCACTGAGCTGTTTATGTTTCAAGGCATATCAGAACTATGTCAAAAAGAATGGAAAGGAAGCTCCTTTACCTGGGCTCAACCTTAGCCACGAGCAGCTCTTTTTCCTGAATTTTGCTCAGGTGATCATTTTAACCACCATTTTGCTAACCCAACCTTAAATCAATCATATACTTCACATATACAGAGTTTAGATATACACTATATTGCCAAAAGTATTCGCTCACCCATCCACATGACTGTGCACCAGTGCACAAAGCAAGGTCCATAAAGACATGGATGGCAGAGTCTGGTTTGGATGAACTTGACTGGCCTGCACAGAGTCCTGACCTCAACCTGATAGAACACCTTTAAGATAAATTAGAGAGGAGACTGAGATCCAGGCCTTCTCGACCAACATCAGTATGTGACCTCACAAATGCGCTTCTGGAAGAATGGTCAAAAATCCCCATAAACACACTCCTAAGCCTTGTGGACAGCCTTCCCAGAAGAGTTGAAGCTGTTCTAGCTGCAAAGGGTGGACCAACTTCATATTGAACCCTATGGATTAGGAATGGGATGTCACTTAAGCTCATATGTGAGTCAAGGAAGGTGAGCGAATACTTTTGGCAGTATAGTGTATTTACTGTCATGTCCGAAGGCCAGTAGAGGTATCTAGTAGTTGGCCTCTACTGCTATTTAGCCTGCGTAAAGTAACACCCATTTCAACCTCCAGGTTTGGTGCGGAACACACAGACCTGAACATGCTGTTAACTCCATCAAAACGGATGTCCATAGTCCAGGGAAGTTCAGGTATGACCACCTTCTGAGAATTTTTTTCCCCCCCCAACGTCTTTTAAATGTTGAACTGAGACACCTTCAGCTTCTGCACTAATGTACCACTAATGTACCACCACTGATCTTCATGTTGTCTAGTGAATAATAGCTGCTTTTAATCCGGCCTGCAGGGTTCTTGGATCTTTGCAGAATTTTCCAGAGTTTGCCAAAGCTTTCAAGTGCAGCTCAAATGACTATATGGTGCCTAAAAACACTTGCCAAGTCTGGTGATCGATCCACAAAGAGAGAGAATGAGGGTGTTTGTTAACCCCTAATGGCTTGGAGGCCCTCTCTCTTCTGACTGTACACCTTTGTCCCAGGTGTGGAACGTCTGATGGGCTCCACAGGGTATATAACATTCAACTTCACCAGTGCACTTCAACCATATATAGATACAGGGGTACAGTCTTTCTTCACTCCTTCAGATCAGATGATTTTGATCATAATCCATGGATGTTTGCTGTTCATACAATGTTGATGTTCTACAAAATCTAAATGCAATTTTAAAATATTTTCAGATTTAAGTCTGTTTGTGTCAATGTCAAGTCAAACTTCAAATGGGGAATATTAGTAGCATTTTGTATGATAAATACAAATTTCAATATACATTTACACATGGTAACTTATTATATCTGATCAGATTAGTTTGAGATATTTTACAGTACTTCCAATACATGCCAAAAAATTTAATACTGTGTGCCTCAAGGAAGATGAGGACAACGATGAGGAAGTTTAGAGTAAAATTTAGTACAGCGTATTTAGACATGAGTGTTTTTCAGTAGCCTAATGTATTAGGCTTTAAAGTCACTGAAATCACAAGTCAGCATTTTCTATTAAACTTCTTATATTGTTATATTAATCAGTGCATTGCATTGAATTTTACATGGACAATGATAGAGGAAACCAATCTAAATATCAAAATTATTTGCAAATCAGACTTAGAGTACTGTGTTAGAAGACCTGCAGATTTGTAAACATACTAGTGATTGACTTGATAGGTCCTTCAATCATGTTTAACATGCTTGCATTTCATGTTAAGTATATGACATTTGATTCAGAATTCTATCTTTTAAACATATTTGATTTAAAGAGGGAAGAAATGGTCTTTTATGCCAAGGTATAAGTGTAAGTATACGCACAGTGTGTGTGTATGTGTGTGTAAGTGTGTGTGTGTATGTGTGTGTGTGAGCGAGATGTGCATGTGAGGTGTTTGGTAGCCTTGATGTATGTAGGTATATGTAAGTTTATGACAAATCATTCTTCTACCTACTGAACATCAATGAGAGAAACGCCTTAAGTTAAACCAATGCTTTCTCTATGATCATCTGCATTACACAGAAAAGCAGAAGCTTCAAAGGACCCGTTCAGCTTAATCAATGTGAACAGCCACAATTTATGCCAAAGAAGTTAAACTGTGACCTGTGTGGGATTTCAAAGAATCTCAAATACTATTTTCTCAAATACTGGTCCCAAACAATTCCATCTTCTCTAATTGCAACTTGACATGCATTTACAATACATTCAAACACGGTATAAAGTGACTTTTCTTATATTTTTTCAGAAAATCAGTACATACAATATATTGAGATACATATGATAATGTAAAATGGCTCATTTATGTCAGGTTTATGGGTTGTACAAGATGTATAACTCGTTTTTGAGTTGTACAAGATGTATATTTTCTTCTTTTTCTCTGCAGCTATTGGGATTCTGTTAACGGAAAGCTATGAATCATTAATCACTGGATTTCTGAGTGAAACCTGTTTTGCCAAGGGTAGAAAATACTCTCCCAAAGCTGCTGTCTTTACGTTTGCTCGTTTATTTCCATGTATGTTTCAAGGCTTTCGCGTTGGTCTGTGCATTTTGTTTTTGCTGTCCACTGCCCTTGTGGATTTTGTTTTTGTAGTCTCTGTTCACTGCCCTTCATCCTTTCAAGCACTTGAGTGCTGCTCTGAAGAAATCCATCTCAGCTTGTACACACACAGACAGATATACCTCAGATGCCTGTATTTAGATACTTTGTAATAATAAACATCTTCAAGAAGAGAAATTTGTTTTAATAATAAATCATCAATGCTGAACCTTGTCTCCTGCCGTATTCTGTCTCCCTCCTTTTTGAGGGCCCCTTGTTTTACATCTGAAATTCAGGAAACTTAAAAAAAAAAAATAGGGAAAAGCAGGCATTTTAGAGAAAGAGCAACACAATGGTTCTACTATTTTCTTTGGCAGCTAAATGCCTCATGTGAGACAGCGGTGGGTACCGACACTGTGGTCAAAAATTTGTTGTTTATCTCATTCCTTTACTCTGCTTTTGGCAGGAGGCAGCCATGGCCTATGGCTTGTTGAAATCCCCTGAGGGCTGACCCACTACAAATCATCCGTTCACAGTGTGGACTACAGCTGGATGCTGTGACGGTCTAATGTTATTACCTGTTGTCCTCACCATAATACATGTGCCACCCTTAGTGCAGTCTTTAAAGAGGCTCTGGGGTTGTTTCAAATATATTCCCTGCTGCCCCACACCTGATTAGAAGTACATTTGCCTGCGCACTGATGGCAGGTTGTGGAGAGAGCTGAAATCTGAACCGTAGGTCATGGTATCCCCACTAGCATTGCATGACGGTTGTACTCAGCATGGCACAGTGCCAAGCACTCTCTCTCTTATGTGCTAAACATACTCATAAACACCAGTATGTACATACAAACATGCCTGTATTTTACATTCAGTACACCTGCGCCTCCAAAAGAAAAAAAAAAACAAAACACTAACCACAGGTATCTTTGATTCAGTTTCTGTGAGCTTTTAACAAGGAGGATTCTCTATAGCTAGCAAAGACCTCTATAGTCTTGCTATTTCTAGTACATATTCTCGCTCTCTCTCTCTCTCTCTCACACACACACACACACACACACACACACACACACACCACCACCACCACCAGAACATCCGCTCTTTGGCTCACAGCACTTTTCGTTGCCGTGTGAAATGTCAGTGTCATCTTCTAACCAAGATCAATCTGTCAAGTTTAACGAGGGCACTAGTGATGGATGAAGTCAACGAAAGATAAAATGGCTGGAGCAGGGATGAACCCTTATAGTCAATCAGCAGGCGTGTTATTAGAGAAGGTGAAAAGCAGCTGAACGCCTGAGTGTAGAACTGAGAGTCTGGGTATCAGGTGCAGGAGAACGAATGCAACTGAGCCATGAAGGTCCATGGGCTTCCACACAGACACACTCACACTTCTACAACAGATTTTCAGTGGTTGTGCTCTCTGCCAAAAAGAGATGCTTGCAAAGAGAGAGAAACCTACCATTTATGCGCCAGTGATTCTCTGCATGTTGAAGTTTGGTAATGTCTTCCTGCTCTGAGACCTCCAGTTCAGCTCTTCAGGTTATTATAAATCCCTTCACAAGCTAACTCGGGTGTTTTTAAAATGTGATAAAATGGAGCTAATACGTCACTGGAGCCTCTGATGCTGAAATAAGGGAAGGCGACGAGAGCCCGGAGTGTCAGGGAGAGTGTGGACAGAACAGTGGACAGAAGCATTAAAGGCAAGGACACCATGACCCTTCCAGCACACATGAGCAACAACATCCAGGCGCTAATGAGGGTGAAGTTTCATCCTTACCGTCATCATCCAGTTCTCAGAAAGGGAGAGACTCACACCAAGGGGTGTAGACATCAAGAACAGGACCCTTACCATAGAACTGTCTAAAGCTGACCTCTGCACATAATCCTTTTTTTTTCTTACTGTGGACTGACCCCTGAGTGACCCTGTGTGGTGTAGGGTCACTGGCATGTAGTGACATAAGGCACCACCAATCAGAGCAAGCACACACACACACGCACTCCACCACACTCACCGCCCTTCTTCGACTGGCCACACAAACAGCTCGCAGCATTGAGCCAGAATGCACTGCACAACATGTCTCGTGTGTGCAAATCAAATGTATATTTTGCACCTTGAAGATTAACATCTAAACAACTGAAAACCTACCAAGCCAATAACACTTCACAACCCTGACTATAACCATAGTTTAAACAATAAAAAACACAGACCTAACACACAGAAGATCTGCAATTGATTATAAAAAGACAACTACCCTGCCTTCATAGCTTGCAATAACAAATACAATAATATTAAATTGTGTATTTTAACTCTCATTAGTAATCAACATGTAGCCCACAAAAGCATGGAAATATTGCTAAAGTGTTATAACGGAGGCAATTACCCACAGCTCCAAACCAGCCAGAGAAGGTGCTTAACTTCAGCTCTTAACGTTTATATAGCCTTACATGTCATTCTTTATTGTGCTCCTGTTTAATGTGGTGTACACAATATTTTATACTTTTATATACTATTTTATGAGATCAAAGCTATGCATTCCTTAGACATCTGTGGGCAACATTCCACAGAAAACTAGACATTACAGTTGAAGACATTACAGTTGAAGGTTTATAGTAGACCTGGGGAGTGTGGGAGATTTGCATTGAACGGATGCTCACCCAACAGTCTGAAAGCTTTGGTAAAATCCTATCCTAGAAGGTAACAGACTGCTGTGGTCAGAATGGGCCGGATGCCCCAAAACATCTGTGGTTGTATGAGGTTAGCAGCCCCAGTTGTGGCAGTGGCTGAGTGAAGCTTTTCACCTTTGGAAGCAGCAGGACATCCAAATGTCAAAGTGGATTTAAAGCAGTCAACATGGTCCTGAATACATGGGAAACATGAACTCTTATGGGTCCCATATAACTAAGGCTGGCACTTAAAGATATTTTGACTATCAGAACCACTTTTTAGTTTGCTTAAGACTTGGAACAAGTGTTTGTGTATACTGGAGATTTCTATGAAGAACATTGTTATTCTTAACTTAAAGAAGACGTATAAGATAAATAACAGAAAACAACAGTTTCAAAAACCAAATGTCTGAGATTTTTTTAACTGAATTTTTTTAAATAATAATTTACAGTATGCTTTAGCCACTTGGAATACATCTGAACCGCATAATTTTCAAACCTAAGTAAAATTTATATATCTCCAAATATAAGGGTGTTTTCTTATAGATGGTTAGAATATGAGTATAAATAAATGGTTCGATTTTAGCCTGTCATGATAGCTTGATTTGGCATGGAAAGACCCAAGTAGAAACCACTTGTGTTGGATACTTGTGTATAAGGACAATAAAGTTAATTTCAATAGAATTCTGCTTATGAAGTATGATCCACAAAAAGCACAGTTTGATATCCCTGTTCTCAGGCCATTTACTGTGTGAACAGCTTATCCTGCAAACAGTGCAGTGTGACACCAGTGTGCAGTGTAGTCAAAGCCCTTTAGCAGAAGCCCAGTACAAAAGTCCATTTGCCTTAACCTTGATGAAGACCACTCATGGTAAATATCACTTCCACACCACCCCAAACCAGCCAAGCTCATCTTACAGAGCCACTAATGGCCAAAAAGAGCCCAGTGGTTCCTCTGTCACCATAGCAACAGCATCCTTTCTAACACTTGATGTTTGGAAAGTGTCTGGCTTGCCACAACCCACCAATCTTCCTTGTTCTGTACATATGACAGTGGACAGCAACCACTTTAAACTAATTCAGTGAGAGAAAGAAAGACAATCATGTATGTACACTGTTGTGGGATGATGCCCATGCTAGAACAGTTTGTTATGGTGTCAGAATGACTCATATAATAAAAATATATAAAATTATATTATTATTATTATTATTATTATAGTATGTTTATAATATATACATTTATGAATTTGGTTTATACATGTACAATATTTCATTAGCCATCAGCCCAGGTGCTTGAGGACTGTCACGTCAGAGCCCTAATGAAACAATGTAATGTACTACAGAGCCCTACTGAATCACTGTCATGTACCACAGAGCCTTACTGAAACACCGTCACGTACCACAGAGCCCTACTGAAACACCGTCACGTACCACAGAGCCTTACTGAAACACCGTCACGTACCACAGAGCCTTACTGAAACACCGTCACGTACCACAGAGCCCTACTGAAACACCGTCACGTACCACAGAGCCTT
>JAOYMR010000026.1:7673651-7696955 GCA_025802075.1 Tenebrosternarchus preto
GTATATTTGCCCCAAAGTGTTATATCATTCTGCTCAGACCCGAAAAGAATACAAAAAAGAACATGATGGCTAAATAGTAGACTGAGGACATGAAGACAACACAGTGTGACTCCTTTAAATGTATCTTCCAAATTTTATTTATTTATTTATTTATTTATTTGTTTGTTTGTTATACTGGTTTATTTATCCTGTGCGATCATTTAAAATGAAATTTATTTATATATTATATATCATTATTTATTTCTCATTATAACAATGAAAATATTAAGCCAATGCTTTCCTAGAATAAAACAATGAGTCACAGATGTGTAAAATGACATTTTATCACATGCATAACCTTATATTGTTGTAACTCTTTATTCTGAAATGATTTACTCAATAATAAATGATAAATGATGCAAAGGAGTGAATACACTCTGTCCTCTGCTCTCTCCCCTTGGACAGACCTCCCCTAACATGTGCACAAGCAAAAAAAAAAAACACCGAACACTCTGGAACGGTCTGCAGTGTGGGAGCTACTCTCATATCTGCTGATTTCTCATGACCCCACTCCCCACATACTGTCATCCAAAACCACACGCCAAGCAAGCACCGCACAAACACTCCTCTTGTCCTGTTGTCCCTGGATGGCATAGACTCAACACCTCCACACTGCAATGATCTGATAGAGTCCCTATTCAGACTCACTTCAGAGAGTGCTGTGGGTTATCAGAAGTCACTCTGGTCCTGAGTGCCTCACAGTCACTGCTGACAGTGACTGTGACGAGCACAGCTGAACAAAGACTTTACTCGAGTAAAATCACCCTGAATGGTCTGATTGTTGGTTCGAATATCAGTGGTGGGAGACAGTGGTGCTGGTGGGGAGGGCGACAGGCTCTGCTGGAGCTTGAGTTAGTGGAAAATGGGAGAGAAGAAAGATGGGCAGGGAGATGCCTGACTAAAAGCCCAACGAGTAACGCACACATAAGGCAGGTATGGGAAATCACACAGGTGTGATGCGTCAAACCTGATCGCATGCAGTGATAAAGCTACATCACCATTTTCATGAATGTTAACTAAGCCTGATGTCCATGATACGGAACGTGAAGATTTAAATGCAATGCACATATTTAAATGACGTGTAAGGCACTGAGCACATCAAGAGATATGAACAAGCTTAGTTATGCAAACAAATAATACTTCCATGGTGTCACATTTGTTTCTTGTAATGTTACCCCCCAAGACACACAGACACACACACACACCCCTAACATGTTAAATAATGCGTCACAAAGTATAATAGATCATGGGTGAGTTTTATGAGTAATTGTAATAACTGTGTCAGTCCTCCATCTGGTGATTACGGTAAAAGACTGTCTTTGTGTTTTTTACAGTCAAACTGAATTATTGGGTGATGGGAATGCAAAGAGGTACGTCGGTGGGATCAGTTCTGCCGAGAGACAGGTTTAAATCAAACTCAAGCTCAAGGCCAATGTGTTCCACAATCACTACATGAGACACATTAGTCATGCACGCCACATTTCTTTTTCGCTGGCAGAACACGAGTCAACCGAAGTTCTCCTCATAGTCAGAAATTCAATAGCAGTCGTCAGTTTGGCTTCAGTGAAATACAGAGCCCTGCTGATAGGCAGCATGAGACGGTTCACACATCTGGTCAGCATTCACAGTCTTGCTTCAGCTACAAACCACCAAGCCTTAACAAGGCACCGATCCAGGAGTGCGGTTACTGCCTTAACACACCCTCGAACAAAATAAGGATAAATATATATAAATAAGAGTAAAAAAAAACTAACAAACAAACAAACAAACAAAAAAAAACAAGGTGCTATTATTTAACAAAATTATGCAAAGTATGTGCAGACATAATGGGAAGCGTTGAGAGGAACAGGAGCTAACATGAGCGATTACCGTCCATTACCGGAGGTGCGCTGGTCTCCCCAGCATCTCGGCCTATTTGCAGTCATTTTCCAGAACATTAGAGGTGTGAGGAGATGACAGCAGTGCTTTGCCTGCTGCCTCCGTTTCATCACGCCTGGGGAGTAATCCGGGAGAGATTCAGGAACGGCTGGCGCTGCTCTTCACGCTGCTGATTGGAACAGGTGCAGAAGCGAACAGAACAGCAAGGGCTTGACAGGTGGTTAAAGTTGATAGTGGAACCTGAGTTGGATCACTGAGATGGTGGATACTTCATGGATGTGTAAAAAGGGTTTTGTCTTTTTGTGGATACATCTATGATCTCAGTGTCATTTTAAGGCCACATGTCCACTCTAAACAAGTTCATGCAGTATAATCACTTAATAGCCGCCAATCAATTTTAGAATTTCAGTACATTCATTCTTTTGTACTAACAATTGATTTTTATAGTGCCATGTCAGGTTTACAGTGAGTGTGGTAAAATGTTTGGGGCTGTGCAATTACCCCACACAGAAATGCAAGCAAGCAAACAAAAAACTAATTTTTTTCACTCCTAGTGCAAGTTTGCAAATGTTTCAAAAGTTTATCTTTAAAACAATCCCTAAACGAAAAAAAAAATTGTTTAGGTACAGTCATATTCTACAGTTGTAACGTAGCGTTTGTCACCAGATCTGGGGAGTGGGCCAATGTGAAAGCACAAAGGCAAATGGGTGAGGTCTTCCAGGATGCTGTGTGCCTCTTTGCAGACTAATTTAATTTAATTTAAATTTAAATTTAGTTAAACTGTTTAATGTGCTTGTTAAATAATCTAATTGCATTTATGTGTTTGGTTTACACTGACTGACTCTTTTTGTAGTTAGTAGTGTGTTGGAAGATGCGTTGCCATCCTTGTGATGTCTTTACTGTTTATTTACCTTTTCCCCATTTTCCTAAATAGTTTTCTACCTGTTAGTAGTGTGTGAGTCTTTTTAAAGACTTTTCCTTGCAATTAGAGCTAAGTAGAAAATTGCATTCTCTAGTTCCATTTTCTTCAGAACTGATGCTTCATTGGTATCAGAATTAGTAGAATTGGTGGAGGCTGGTGGCAAAGGGAGAGGGTACTGAACATTATGTCTGCCTGCTCCTGGATGGGACTAGACAGAAGAGAACAAAGTGATTGGGTGATGAAGATGACTAAGGAAACAGCAAGGCACCAAGGTTCAGCAGCTGTGTCCGGCTGGTGCCCAGGGAGAGAGAGGTGGCATACATCCACTTATCACATTACAAAGGTGAAGGAGCTGTTCTCTGCGAGATGGATACAAAAGGGATGGAGGATGATGAGCTGTTGGTCCTAATTTTTATTGGTCCTGGAAGATGTGAACGTGTAGCATCAGAGCCAGTTGGTGGATCTCTGAGGTCCACAGGGCATCACTGAACCATTGAACGACTCCTGGCAGCACCAGTGGTCCAGGGAAAAAAAAGGAATAACATGCCGCTTCTGCATAGACTACCGATGGCTCAGTGTCAAAGACAGACCTGTACCCGGTCCCACACATAGATGCCTTGGATCAGCTCGTAGGCTTGAATTGTTCAGCTTGCTGGATCTGTGGAGTGGGTATCAGGAAACAGTACTTGCTCAGGATGTCAAAGAGAAGGCGGCGTTCACACTGGGTCCAGGAATATGAAGTTCATGATGTGAGCTTTTGGGATTTGTAATGCGCCAGCAATGTTCGAGTGTTTGATGAAGCGAGTGCTCGTAATTGTCCACAAGGATTTCGCATTCCACTTTGATGTGTGGAGCAGGTATTCCACAAAGCTCCAGCTACATCCAAAAAAGTGAACTCTCCTCCAGTGGTGTGTGAGCTTCCTGAGACACACCGTAAGCAAAGCCAGAGTGGAAACAAACCCAGGAATGGTAGAAGCACGGTGCCAAAGGCCCATGAATTTCCTGGCTTTGGTTTCACACTGCCGCCATCTCATGCATGGGTTTCCTGATATAGCTGCAAAGCTACACTGGCTCACGGTGAAGGGGGCCATGTTCCAGTGGGACAAGGAAACTTAGAGTGCGTTTGCTGCTCTCTGTGCTTGGATATATGAGGTACTGGTGTTAGAAATTACCAGGGTAGAGAGCAAGCTTTCCGAGGGCACAGACGCCATCGATAAGAACATGGTGCTATCCTTTAACAGATACAAGATGTGATTGAGCTGTTCCATACAGCAGCCGACGCTTGAGCAAGCCAGAGTGCAGCTAATCCATAACAAGGAGAACTACTGGCTGTCACGCTGCAGCTGTGCCAGGTTTGTTCTTACCTCTATAGGTGCACAGGCTAGTTGGTACTCTGACATAGGCAAAATGCTGAAGAAGCTGTAGCAGAAGTTCTACTGGCTGGGCTGCTGAATATGATGCTTCATGGCAAAGAAAGCACTGCCCCTGCAGTCGTATGTCCCACTTCGGTCTCTTTGCTCCAGTGCGCCTATGGAGAGGATTGCTGTGAATGTAACTGTGAATGATGCTGGGAGCCACTGTGTCCTTGACCATGGATTACTTGCCTGTGGCACAAGGCATATGGACTCCCAAACCAGAGCACAGCCAAGTGGTTAGTTGAGGAGTTTTTCTCCTTAATAAGATTAAGATGTCAAACTTAGTGATGTCATGTCAGTTCATGTTCTGAATGACGGTCTGATGGGGCCTTTCAAACAGATGCTCAGCTCTCAACTGCTACTGTCACCATCCAGTACTGGTGCAACTGGGGCTGCCACCTGTCTGGTGCCACCTGCTGGTGGACTGCTCTCCAACCCTGGTTGGAGAGACTCCAACCCTTCTGATGTTTGGCCTCAAGCTCAGTACACCCACAGAGCTTGTTTTTGGCTGGAAGGGCCCCTGGGATGAGTTGGTATTTTGGGTTAGGGTGGGGCTTTTGTGGTCCAGAGGGATCAGCTCGCACCAAACGTGACTTTCACCAACAGCAGGTCAAATGGACGGTTGGCAAGCAAGAGCAGAATGGGAGCAGTTGTACTGGCCAGGGTGGTGGGGAGACTGGGATAACAATGTTCACGTGAATTTGCTTAGGCTGTTTGGATTGCCTCTATGGTGGACGGGGAGGGGTGGGAACGGATTGGTGCCAAGTGGGTATTTGTCATCGGACTTGTGGGGAGGGGTCAATGAGAGAGAGCAGGGAGGGGACTCCCAGGATGCCCTGCTGGCTCTCTTAATAACATATTTAGTTCATGTTTGAATATTGTTACATAATCAAATTGTGTGTATGTTTTGGTTGACTATCTGTTTTTGTAATTAGTAGTGTGTTGAGAGATAAGGTGTTGCCTTCCTTGTGATGTTTTTCTTGACTGGTTACTGTCATGGTTACTGTCATGGTTACTGTCAGTTATAGTTTCCTTTTCTGCCTGTTTGCTGTGTGTTTCCTTTTAAAGACCTCAGCTTGCAATTAAAAAAAGCTGTTCTTGAGCATAAAATATGGTTTCCCTGGTTCATCTTCCATGTGGATGGCAAATTGCACATTTGTTACCAAAACCAAAACACATTCAGAGCACTGTGCATCAGCACCAGCATTCATTCATTTGATAACTATTATTGCAGCTATATTAGATATAATCAAGAAACAGACAACCCTCGGGGAACGGATATGGTTTGAAATAACTTTATATAATATATTTAAATTGCAATTTTGCAATTTAAGGTTGGGCTCTGTGCTGCCCTCAGTTGAATTGTTCTTCTACATGTTATGGCTCACATTGGAACACCAGTGCCCCCTGGTGGTAAAAACAGAAAACGCTGGTTTCACAAGTTGATCCGAATGTACTGTATTTTGTTTGACTCATAGTTGAATTATAGTCAAAATAATATTTTGGGAAGAATTTTAAGAATGTTTATGTTGTCAGCATAGCAACAGTTCTACAAACTCATATTTTTAAGTCCATATTTTTAAGATACAGTATACTATGAAGCACCATGACAAGAGCCATGATTTTTTTGTCCAAGATCCACATTAAAATAGATCATCTTCCAACATTTTGAGACATGAGATATTTTTTTGTGTTCTTTTCAGGGATAAAGATGATTATGTAACATTTGGGGACAAAAATACAGAAAAGAACCCCAAAACCAGAGGCTAAAATGGCAAATATCTCCACAGCTACAGTGAATTTTCCAGGAGAGCTGACATAAGCTGGAATAAAGGTGATCCAAACTGCACAGAATATGAGCATGCTGAATGTGATGAATTTGGCTTCATTAAAGTTATCAGGCAACTTCCGTGCTAGAAAAGCCAAAATAAAGCAAAAGGCAGCCAGACAGCCGATGTACCCAAGCACACAGCCGAACATCGCCACGGAACCCAGGTGGCATTCTAGAACAATCCTGTCGCGGTACAGCCAGGTGTTCTTTACCGGATAAGGTGGAGCTGTGGTCAGCCAAGTCAAACAAATGACGCACTGAAGGGCGGAGCAGAGGAACACGCCCAGTCGCTGCTGAGGGGGGCGGAACCAGCGCGCCATGTTGTTTCCAGGCAACGTGGCCCTGAAAGCCATGAGGACCACCAAAGTCTTGCTGAGCAGGCAGGAGAGACAGAGAGCGAAGGTCAAGCCGAAGGCTGTGCGACGGAGCGGGCAGGCCCAGCGTGTCGGCTGGCCCAGAAAGGTGAGGGCGCACAGGAAGCAGAGTGCGAGCGACAGCAGCAGCAGGAAGCTCAGCTCCGAGTTGTTGGCGCGGACCAGGGGCGTATCTCGGTGTCGGAGGAAAATGGCAGCTACGGTCACTGTGGCGACTACACCAAGGACGGCTGTGGCTGCCAGGGCCATGCCAAAACCCTCAGTATAAGACAGAAACTCGATCTGCTTGTCAACGCAGCTGTCGCGCTGTGGGCTGGACCACAGGTCCTCAGGGCAGAGGGTGCACTCAGACTGATCTGAGAACAGAAGCAGAACAGACAGGGAATGTTATGCCAAGACAGAACTCTGTATTCAGTTACATCCAAACTCTTGTATTTAACTCTTGTGTTTAACTGCTGATTCCTTTGTGTCACAGTAAATCCTGTGAATTTATTTCACAAGAATTTTTTTTAATGAAAATAAATATGAGGGGGTTAACTGGTCCTACTCCTCAACTCTAAGAAGAGGCACTTCAGAGCATACTTCAGAGTACAGTCTGCAGCTTTCTTGTTTCCTATGGTATTCAAATGACCACACATTCTCACAGTCCAAGTGTTTGTGTTCTATCTGTGTTTAAATACGAAGGCTGCGGTGTTAATGTGCTCAAGTAATATATTTAGAAGTGTGTTTTCTGTGACTCAAACGACTTTATACAAGACTTGCAAAACTCCAGTTACTGAGAGTCTCAGGGCAGTTTATTTACCACACCAGCAGCCCTCCTTGAGCTGCAGTTCCCAGATCATCTCTGGCAGGGAAAACCAAAAATTGTTTAGCTCAGTGCTAAACAATGAGCTGGAGGAGCGGAGCTACACACCTACACTGCTGGTGAAGGTCCCTTCAGCACAGGGCACGCAGTCGTAGCAGCAGACTGGCTCGCTCTTACGGGCTGCTCTCCTGTACCCAGGCAGGCAGCTGGCACTGCACACTGACACTGGTACCTGTGCACAGAACGAAAAAGAGAGAGACACAGAGAAAAAAAGTGGGGGGCGGGCTTAAAAATTGCTAGAGCCAGGGGCTTAGGTTACAGCATATAGGTTTTAGCCAATAGAATTCAGTTATGAGCCACGATCGAGGGGTCACAGCCAGTCACCTCCTTAGAGCCGCCAGACCACATGATGTCCTGGTGGAGTACCAGCTGCTGATTGGCTGGGAGGGAGGAGTCGAAGCGTCCGACCGTAACGAACCGCAGAGCCCTGTCCACCGGCCCCTTTTGCCAGTTTACGATATCGTACGAGCCTGCAGAGTCTCCGTGTTCATTAAAGTACACTGTGTCCCCAAACACGTTGGTGTAGTTCACCTCCTTCAGGTACCGAATCACCTAATGAAAAACAGATGTTTGCATGTCCTCAAAAGTTCACGTTACATTCATGCACAGAACTGTGGTATGATTTTAAGATCAGCAGGGAATAAAGATTTTAAAATCAGTGGCATTTGTTATAAATACTTCATTTGCAGAGCAGCTACAGCAACAAGGCTGAGCTTCTGTGGTACCTGCCAGGGTTGAAGGTTGTAGATATCTGGACAGGGACGCGCATCAGAGTTCTCCTCTCTCGGACACATAAGCAGGTTGTGCAGAGCATGTGCTGCAGCATACACAGCCTTGTGCACATTGTAGGTGACTCTGAGCTGGGACACATCGTTATAAGCTGTCTCAGTGTACTCGATCCTTTCCTCACCAGTGCACGTGCGGTTGTAGCGGACCGCGTCGGCCATCGAACCGACTGGCTTGCTAGTGTTGAAGGAGCAGTAAAACTGCGTTTCCCAGAATTCTCGAGCGGCGGGGTTATATGGCTCAGACAAAGGCCTCAGGCTATGGAGAAACGTTTGGAGGCCTGGGATCTCGGCTCGGCGGATGGCGAAGCCGATTGTGCCCACTAGAGAAGGGTAGGTGGTGGACACGAGGGTGGAGGTTATCCAGGCTTCGCTGGCCACCCACTGCCTCCCTGTCACGTTCTGCTTCACCACCTCCTCCACCACAGGCTGCATGTCCTCCTCAGTGGCAAAAGTCACCAGCACGCGTGCAGTGGAGTCTCGGATGATCTTCACGATGCCCTGAATCTGTTGCACAGACGGCACTTTGGGGATGACGAGCTGAAAGGCCACGCACACGCCCAGGCGCCTCAGCTCGTCGATGCACATGTCGGTGCCGGTGCGTCCATAGTCATCGTCGGCGGCCAGCATGCCCACCCAGGACCAGCCCAGGTGCCTGACGAGGCGAGCTATAGCGCTCGCCTGGTAGGCGTCACTGGGGATTGTGCGGAAGAAATAGGGGAACTCCAGCTTGTCACTGAGGCAAGCACATGAGGCAAAATAACTAATCTGGGAGTTTAGAGAGGAAAATGGGCAGAGAGGAGACAAAAGGGCAAGACAGTGAGAAGATGCCAGCAAAACCCAAACCCACCAAAACCAAAACATTTGGACACTTATCTAGTGTTTATAAGCCCAGCTGGACACAAAAGACTTTTGCAAGGGAATTTATCATCGTAGTTTGTAAACTTACACTGGGATTGTGGAGCAAAGATAGAAAGTAAGTAAAAAAAGGGTGAGTGAAGAGAGAGAGATAGAGAGAGAGAGAGAGAGAGAGAGAGAGAGAGAGAAGGTGTGAGAGAGAGAGAGAGAGAGAGAGAGAGAGAGAGAGAGAGAGAGAGAGAGAGAGTTAGAAGGAGACATATACAATACATATACAAAAGAAACATACTGTCTGTACAAAAAGCTGGGCTGATCTCACCATTGGGACCTTGAACAGATTGAGCAATCTAGAGACTGTTATGGACAGGGTGGATCCTGAGTCTCCTATGATGAGAGGTATGGTAGGGGCTGAGCACGCCCCACTCTGGTTTATCCTCAGGGGCTGAGAGACGACAGACAAGGCTGTTCTCGTAGACAAAGCAACCAGCCAGCACGTGTCGTACAGCCTGTAGCCCAGGGTGATGTTGGGCAGCAGGGAAGGGTTTCTGTTGATCTCGTCTATGAAGAAGATCATAGCCTGAGACCAGCGGAGAGCACGCAAGTTCAACCTGAAACCACATGACATTCAAAGAGCAACACAAAGCAATTTGTATCATTATAGCAGCGTTCTATACACACACACATACACACACACACACAATTTTTCTATTAAATTACATGGTCAATGTGGATTGTTTTACACACAAAAAAGCTTTGCCTGTGTACAACAAATGCAAAACAAACAAAAGCAAAACAAAACAAAAAAACAAAGACAACGCTACAACATGAATAAAATGTACATTGAACATTTCCTCTTCAAACACCCAACACATTTAGTTAATGGAGATACTAAAGGAACACCATATCACATCAAAGCCACAGGTGGGGAAGGCTGTCCGTCTGGTGCAGTGAGTGTGAGTGTGGGCAGGCAGTGGTCTTTACCCCTTGCATCTCCTCATCCCCGGTGAGCTGCTGAAGCTCAGATGCTGTTCCACACCCTTGGAGTGGATGGGAAACATCCCAGCCAAGATCACCTGGCCCTCCTTATGGACCACCGCAGAGTCCAGGTCTTGCCAGAGGGCACAGTCCACCTCGGGGGCACCGTGTGCAGGGCAGAGCAGAGGCAGCAGCAGGGCTGCAGCGTGGAGCACCGTTGGCATCCTGACCGCCACGTCACGCCACCGATCCGCACAGCACAATGTTCACCGTCACAATGGCTTGGGAATTTTATACATGCAGATGAAGGAAAAGCATCTCTGTGGGGAATTTAACAGCTAAAAGACACACGGAAGCAAAAATATGTGTGTGTGAGTTCACACAGACATACACATGCAACACAAAGGACTCACATGAAAGTGGCCTTGGGTGTTTTCAAGAAAATGAACGTCTGAGTAGTGGTGCTGGAGTGCCACAAAGACAAAGGCAGCATGAGAAGTAAATTTCAGACAAACTTGAGACTTTATTTGAAACTTAATTTTCAAACAAATCCTTCAAACCAACCTGGCCAGACATGTGGGTTCAGGAGAAATACACTTGGGAACTAACATTTATGAGATTTTTGTTACAGGGCAAATAAACCTTAGTTGGAATGTAAGTTGGTGTCCAGTAAAAGAATTCATTTCAAATAATTCAGTGTGTTGCAGATTGTCAAATGAAATATTTACAGCCACATGTATCAAATTAGTGTTTTAGCTTCCATGAGCAACTGTAACAGGACTGATGCTACTGATGGCTTGCAAGCCAACCATATCAATTACGCCATTTGGATTTCAATGGCATGGCAACCACATGGACACAAGAATGTGTCTGAGTGCTTTTAGCCTGTTTGCAGGTTACTGTAAATCATCTATTCCTATCTCATATTAATATATCATGAGTAAGAACTAGTGCTTTTAACCTTCTCATGCTTAAATCTTTGAGATTATGGTATCCATCTCATACAGACACCCCGTTCAAAGTGCTTCTCTCTTGGACTATGAAGCAAGACAGTTGAAATAAGAGGCTGGAATTCATCCGTCACCGCCTGTCACACGGTGATGCAAGGCAGCCTCTCAGACAGACAGACTATTCCAGAGAGATCTGGAACAAGAACATGTTTAAAACAAAGTGCCGGGAGCCGAACAGGGGTTCGGATGGCGTGCAGATGTGTGTGATTGTATCATGTGATCTGCTGACCCATAATCTTGCAGGTGCTGTGGTCTCTGGAGGACAGAGAAATGTCCTATTACACCTCTTCACCCACATGAATGGAAACAAAAACACTTAGAAAGTCAGCTGTAGCCAATCACAGCAGAGTGTGTGTCTGAGCAGAGTGTGTGGCTTGTTTGTGTTTGTTATTGGTGCACTCAGTGAGGAAGTTATTGCTAAGTGGTACTGAGGGACACAAGGCTGTGCATGGGCTCGTCTGTGAAGATACAGGGCGGTTTGTTTGGCCTGCTGCCTGAGACCAAGAGGCTTGGGGCGATTGAGAAAGAGAGAGATAAAGTGAGAGAGAGAGAGAGAGAGAGAGAGAGAGAGAGAGAGAGAGAGAGAGGGAGAGAGGAATTGCTGTTCAGATAAGAAACTAAATAATGACAAAGGCTACAAGACTTGTGTCATTTAAGTCAAGATAAATGTTTATGCTCATTTGAGAACTCAGTTATTTAAATAATCCCAACAGCACCTCCTAGTGGGCAGAGAGAAATAATGCAAATCTATAAGAAATGCTACTGTACAGTAATCAGTGGCAAAAAATGTGAAATCCTCACTAGGGAAAATTAGGGAAACATTTAAAAAAAAACTAAAAACATCGCATATAAATTATGCTGAAATTGTAACATGTAGAGTAAGTTAACTGGTTTGAAAGTACAGATAAAGTAATTTTACATTTACAAAATGACTTTTTTTAATGTTAAACTTTCCCTGAACCTTATTTGCCCATGAGGTGTTTCTTTGTATTTTTCTCTGATCTAAACAGTATTATATAACACTTTGGGGCAAATATACACAGCAAAAGGCCGTAACTGGAGGCCAAGATGGCAAAGACCTCCACTGCCACTGTATACTTCCCTGGAGAGCTGACGTATGCTGGAACAAAGGCGATCCACACAGCACAGAAGATCAGCATGCTGAAGGTGATGAATTTCGCCTCGTTGAAATTGTCCGGAAGCTTCCGGGCGAGAAAAGCCATCAGGAAGCAGACGCCCGCCAGCAATCCGATGTATCCCAGTACCAGGGAGAAGGCGAGAGTTGAGCCAGTGTCACACAGCAGGATGATGTGCACTGACTCGCGGGTCATCAGTCGGTGTGGGAGCGGGGGTGCCAGACCCAGCCACGCCCCACAAATCCCCACCTGCACTGCCGTGCACAGGAAGATCATCGCGCGCAGCTGGGGCGGCCTGAACCACCTCATGGCACTGCTGCCAGGGAGAGTGGCTTTAAAAGCCATCAAGACCACCATGGTCTTTCCCAGGATGCAGGAGAGGCATAGGCAGAAAGCCACCCCGAAGGCCGTGTGCCGTAGCTGGCATGACCACGGCGTGGGCTGCCCGATAAATGCCAACGCACACAGGAAGCACAGCCCGAGAGAGCTGAGGATAAGGAAACTGAGCTCAGAGTTGCTGGCCCTGACGAGGGGCGTGTGGCGCTTGCAGGCGAAGACGATTGCCACGGCGACGGTGGTGCAGGAGCCCAGCAGGGCAATGGCCAGCAGCGTCATGCCCATGGTGTCGCCGTAGGACAGGAACTCAACCAGCTTCGGGACGCAGGCGTCCCTCTTGGGGTTGGACCAGAACTCAGGCAGACATGTCATACACTCTATGGCATCTGACACATCACAGGTACAAGCATTCATAGAGACAGGAACAGGCTGAACAAAAGTCATTTTCAGATTTTAGAAAACTTTTGTACTTAAAAAAACACTTAACAAACAATGTTTATTAAGATGACAATAAAAAGTACATTAACTTTATATATTTGGTTTATGTTAAATGGCTTTGTGTAATTTCTCTCTGTTATGTTTTCTGCAGGCACGTGTAGGTGACTCACCTGTCTGATTGCTAACCTCCCCAGCTGCACAGAGAATGCAGTCAAAGCAGCAGACAGGGAAACTGGGTCTAATGGCCTTCCTGGTGCCAGGGGGGCAGCTGCTACTGCAGACAGACACAGGGACCTGCAGACCAAAGAACAAGGCAACTAAAAGGATATAAATCACTTAGATATTAGAGACAGAATCTAAAGTGTATATATACACGTGTACTTGATGTATGTGAAATATACAGAAGCAGAGATATGTCCTTTGTAAAACTTTTGTAAAACATTAAAGCACTTGAACAAATCTTTGAAACACACAAAGGCTTACTTGGCTCTGGTTACCATTCCAGATAATCTGGCTTTCCTCTATCTCCAGTTTAGTACTCTTGGTCTCATCGAACCTGCCCACAGTGACATACTGAACTTCTCCCGTCTCCAAGAGCTGCCAGTTGATCAGGTCGTACATGGCCACAGGGTCACCGTTCTCATCAAACTTAGTTTCCTCACCATATTCGTTAGTGAAGTCCACTTTCTTCAGATAGTGTAGGAGCTGAAAGAGCCAGACAAAAGGAGAGACAGCGAGAGACGCAGGGGATGAGGAACAGGGAGGGGGTGAGGATCACATCGAGGAACAAAGGGAGAGAGGAGACAGTCAGAGATAACGAGCAACAGGGTTTTGGAAAAAAGCAGGGGTTATTTTACAAACCGAACATTAGTGCTGTCTAAATGTGATTGTTTAAATGACATCTTTAGCTTAATCACGAAAACCAAAGGTTTCTGGGCCGTGAGTTTAGTTCCCAAAGCTGAAAAACAGACAAACAAACAAAAAAAAAACTGTATAGCCAAACAGATGTTTAAATAAAACTGTGAAAAATAGAGAAACATGGTTTCACTAGACATGTGCAAAAACCCAGAGGGAATGTGTTAAAACCTGAATGCAGAGATGTAACGTATGAAGTAGTGTTTCCACCTGCCATGGCTTGATGCTGCGTGTGTCAGGGCAGGCTCCCCCAGGGAAGGGTCCGCTTTCCGGAGTGCACGTCAGCATCGCATCCAGAGCACGGGCGACCGCGTACACTGCTTTGTAGACGTTGTATGAGATCCTGAGCTGAGACACGTCTGAGTAGATGCTCTTCATGCCTGCCAGCTTCTCTGAGCCGTTACAGAGGGGCCTGTCCGAGAGTTCTCCACCAGCTACGCCGTGAAGAGAGCAAGCAAACATCTCTTCCCAGAACTGCACAACAAAAGGATCAACAGCAAAAGAGGAGGGATGCAGACGCAGCAGGAAAGGCTGAAGGCTGGGGATTGAAACCCGGCGGATGGCAAAGCCCATGGAGCCCTGTAGGATGGTGTGGAACTGAGGCGCATTGAGGATCGCTGCCGTGATCCAGGCCTCACTGGCCAACCACTGAACGCCTGTCAGGTTGTGTCTGAGAGCCTCGGAGAAGAGAGCTTTTGCATCCTGCTCTAGAGCAAACACCAGTACGACTCGTGCGCTGGATCCCCCGATACGCTTGACAATCCTGGACATCTCTGCTGGAGCGTGGTTTTTGGGAATGATCTCATACAGGGCAATGCAGGCGCCCATTCTGGTGATCTTGTCGTTAAAGATTTGGGCGCCGCCGCGGCCGTACGCATCATCCCCGGCAACCGTTCCCACCCAGGTCCAGCCGAAGTGCTGCACCAGCTGCGCTAGGGCGTTCACCTGGAAAAAGTCACTGGGCATGGTCCTGAGAAACGCTGGGAATGCCTTCTTATTACTGAGACATGCACAGCTAGAAAAATAGCTGATCTGAGGGGAGGAGAGGAGAGTGGAGAGGGGAGACACAGGAGACAAGATAATATGAATGCCCATAATTAATTAATAAGGATTTCAGTACGTTACAAACTAATTACTAGTATTAGTAAAATAATTCTGAATCACCTGTGTCACTTTGTTCAACCATAAAACTGCTCACCTGTGGCAGCTGGAATATACCTAGAAAGTGTGCAACCACCATTGACAGTGTGGATCCACCATCACCAATCACAACAGGGACGTTGCCACGGCACCCTGAGCTCTCGCTGTTCTCCTCTCTGCTGCTCATCAGATCCATTGCTGTGCGGAGGGCATGGAGAGGGTTGCTGCAGGAGTCATAGATTTTGTAGCCAAGGGTAATGTTGGGCAAGAGGGTTTTGTCTCTGTTGATCTGCTCTATGGCAAAAATCAACGTCTGCATCCATCGGAAGGTGCGGAAATTAAACCTGTAATGTACAAGCACAGCTAAAAATACAAAGTTTTAAACTAGTGATTTCTAAAACTAGCCTTTTAAACTAGTGGTTTCTAAATGATTTGCAATTCTGTTTCTGAATCCTAGTCCTGAAGCACTCATAAAATGCAGTTTTTACACACCTGATCTAATTTGGAGAATTATCAAGCTCAGAGAAGCACACAAATGTATTTAACTAAGACAGTGAGAAAAAGTGCAAAAACCTTAAGCTTTTTACATAGCAGAACAGCAAAGAAACAGTTAAACAATAAACCCATAAAACCATTAAAAAAGCTTAAATAAAAGGTCAAGTTAAACGGCAGAGATTCCTAGATTCCTTTGCCCTAACACTGTGGTCAGTGGAGAGGCTGACTGACCCAGTGCACTGAGCGAGTCCCGGCGGAGACGTGAACGAAAGCCGAACCTCCTGCATGGCATCGTGGAGAGAAAACAGGGCCCCCAGTGTGATGTCCCCCTCCCTGGACACCGTAGGCAGCCGAGATGGGCCACGGATGAGTTGACAGGTCTGCTTCTGGAGGACCTGGGAAGAGACCAGAGAAAAGAGGAAGACCACAGACGCGCGCACGAGCTTGCGCACGAGCACACTCCTCTGCAGCATTACAGCTCCGGGAACACAGACACTCGAACCCAGATCAAGGGAAAACTCTCTGCTCTCCACTGTGAAGTGTTAACTGTGGCATTGTGTCACAATGACACAGACGGTATACACACGCTAAGTCGACACTCACTTAATGAACACCAGGTTCAGTTGCCCCATTTTTATGCTGTAAGGTGAAGTCTTTCTGACGTGAACCACCTTTAACAAATCAGGCCTCTAACCCCCTTGAGGAAGGTCATGGCACAGTGGAAACAGAACTGCTGCCTAGAACAGCCACCAGCTGCAATAACAGAGCCCACAAACTGTCACCGCACACCAGATCTTAATTATGTCAGAGAGGATCTGTAAATAATAATAAAAAATCATGCCACCATAAGGTCAAATATCACTAGAATCCATGTCTCTAATAGATAAGATGCCTTAACATTAAAGCACAAAGCAGGAAACAGATCTCTGAAAACATCACACTGTACAACTACCCTGTTTAACAAGAGGAGAACTGCTGAATATCAAACAGTTTGTTGTGGGTGTAGTTTATGCTGTTCGAACCCTCTCTAGATATTTATTGAAAACTCTCCAAGTTGTCAACCACCAGCCAAGTGTTATAAAAGACACAGACATGAAACATTAGTCCATTAAGAGGCTGAGAGAATGAAGCAAGTTGACAGTGCAGGCTGGTCCTAGCCCAAGGCTCTGTCAGCTGGGTATTTAGGTGTGAGGACTAATGTGTCATTAAAGACTGTTTAGCGGCTTTTGGGAGCATATCTATAATCGCTGCAGGCGATGTTCACACTGAGTGAAAATAAGGGCATATTAGAGTGTGGCCCAGGGCTGTTTCTCTCATGTAGTCCTCTCTAATAGCAACAGGAGACTGCTGCTGGATCTAAGTACAACTCTGATGAGCTCTCCCAGGAACAGCTCAGGGGTCAACATGGCACTGTGTAAGAAGGGAACACTGCTACAGTTCACTGTCACAAAGAGCAGACAGTGAGCATCTCTTGCTATGACCCCATGTGTGAGACTTTACTAAAAGCATCCACAATTTTTATTTATTCTTATACATGTTTATATGTTTATACGTCATATTTAAATGTCTGACATCCTTAAATATGCAGGCAGCATCATAGAACTGCTGCAAATGCAGAAATGGCACCTTATTCAATTAAGTTTTTCTAAGATTATTTTCTCAGAAATGTGTGTAATATGTAAAGATATTTTTGTAAAATATTTTTGTTTACCATTTACAAAGAAAAAAATATTCACCAGGAATTCAGGTTGTTTCCTACAATTAGCAAGTATTATATGGAGAGAAAATGTGGAACAAAGAAACCCAAACAAAAGCATTTCATTTTCAGCCTAAAAAAGAAAAACAAGATCATATTTATTTATTTTGCCTCATGTTGCTTCTGCTTCATTATCCATTCCTATTAGAAGAGCTACACGGTTAATCATATAATCAAATTCACAAGCATGGACCACAATTTTACTTAATCAACTGTGGCATGAGGAGGGAATGCAAAACCGCAGAAGATTAGGTGTGAAATAGACTTGGAGAAGAGGAAGGCAACAGAGGAGGTGACGCTTTCGAAACCTCATCATGGAGAATGGAATGTAATAATGGAATAGTGTGGTCTTTCAGGTAGTTCTTCTCTAAAGTTTCATACATGCCATAACTTTAAATAGAAATTCTGATCCTTGCCAATGTGAAAAGGGGATCAAATTAACGCAGTTCGTTTACCATTAAACTGTAACAACCACAATTAATCAATTCATTTATTAACATTTTGCTGTTCCATTTCAACTTTATTTAGAATTTCTAATGTAAATCTCTTCCCAGGGACACCACCACCACCTTCACTATCAATAAAAGAAAATGAGCATAGCCTGCCACTACCACCATCTTTTCCAGTACAGTACACTGACTGGGAAGAACACCTTTCTCAGAACAGCCTCAGTTCCTCATGTCCTGGATCCTGTGTGGAGTTATTATTGCTCCATTGATCCAATATTATTTGGTCCATGTAGACAAAATTGAATCAAGTAATTACTGCAGATTTGCTTTATATTCCTTGCCATCCATTTTACATGTGGGATGATCATTATAAGTTTAGGCATCCCTAAAGATGGCCACTGTTTAATGCAGCTGGTAATTGAGTTCATATTCAAGACCTGGTAATTGAATTCATATTCAAGACCTGGCACCATAATAAAATGAATATCCACTTAAACCAAATGAGCCTGGGTTTAGACTATTTCCTAACATTGGTTTTAGTTTAACATTTCTTATTATGTTCTTTCACCAAGAATGCATATGAGTACTCTGTAGAAAGAAGGTAGAATACAGTTGTATTCCAGCTGTTGTATAATGATAATGTTTATAAAAGTGGGATCTTGATATTTGCCAGATGTTACAGAAGTAGACGTGAGAGAAATATATGTATACTGTAAGAAATGTATGTATGCTGTAAGAAATGTATGTATACTGTAAGGTAATGTATGTATACTGTAAGAAATGTATGTATGCTGTAAGGTAATGTATGTATGCTGTAAGGTAACATCACATTTTGTGTCATATATCAATCAGCTTATTGTGTGAGTGAAATTTAAATGTATAAAACTGTAATCAACAAAACTATTTACGATTGACTACATTTGTGCATCTCATTAATGTGTTTGTGATTACATAGAGAAAGCAAAAGCTTATATATTTGTTATGGTGGGTTATGAAATGCCCTCCTTAGTGAGTCAACTCAACCCATATCAGTGCATTTTGGTGGGTTTAGGTCTGGCTAATGAGTACAACTTTTTTGCATGAGATGTGAGCTATACTGTGCATTACTAAGGGAACATCTAATGACCACCCAAACTCTAACCTTCTGGCAGAGACAGCTGCATTTTAGTCAACATGATGACGTGATTTCCAAGGCCTCTGGAAGGAAAACCTGCAATCATATAATCATATTTAACTAGGAGCTTATTGTTTCTAGCCTGGTCTGTCTCAATCTTTTTGAACACTAAGAACATTTTTCCAAACTCCAGGAGCTTGCATTTATTTCAAAAGGACAGAGACAAAGTCTACTAAGAACAGAGACAAGGCCTACTAAGAACAGAGACAAGGCCTACTAAGAACAGAGACAAAGTCTACTAAGAACAGAGACAAGGCCTACTAAGAACAGAGACAAGGCCTACTAAGAACAGAGACAAAGCCTACTAAGAACAGAGACAAGGCCTACTAAGAACAGAGACAAGGCCTACTAAGAACAGAGACAAGGCCTACTAAGAACAGAGACAAGGCCTACTAAGCAGCTTGTTGGCACAAAGAAGCCGTAGAGATTTGTACAGCCCAAGATGCAACTAGCGTCTACAATTCTGCAGCTGCAATCTCAGATATGCTTTTTTTTTATTTAATGTGGCTTCTAAGGTTTCTTTGAGAAAATCCTCACATCTGTCTATTTTAAACAGAATAATACTAAATATATAGAGCATTTTTTATAAAGTGTTCCATCTCATTTCTGTGAATTTTCTATTGTTGAGGTAAGTAAGGGGGTTTGGCAGGGACTGACTTCATTCAAAGACTGCATGCCTATGAAGTGAGAAGCTACAGAGAGAATAGAAAATGATGCTTGTGGTTGTTAGACAGCAAACTCTGTTACCAAGTTCAGGGAAAGAAAATACAAGCTTGTGCTATAAGGCTGAGTCACTGGAGCTTTAGGGTATAAAACTGACATATGATGTTTTTCTACTATTGCGCTCTAACTAAGTTCTAACTCAGCCAAATATTTAGTGTACAACAAGGGTGAAATCCTGCCCATATGTAAGGTACACGATAAAATTGACCATGCCATAACAATATTAAAGGTACACTGTAAAAGTGACCACACCATGACAATACTAAAGATACACTGTAAAAGTGACCACACCATGACAATACTAAAGATACACTGTAAAAGTGACCACACCGTAACAATATTAAAGGTACACGATAAAATTGACCATGCCATAACAATATTAAAGGTAAACTGTAAAAGTGACCACACCATGACAATATTAAAGGCTCAGACTGTTCAAACATTCTTGTATTCTCATGTAAACTACACATTCAATTTACCAAGCACACAATTAGATTTTAAATACATACGAATGCACATTACACTCACCTATGTGACACCATTTAGTTGTACATTTTACTTACATCATTTGCAATGCTAAACTATAGTTCAATTATGTTTGTATGTTGTACAATAATTCAAAGATTTTCTGAAATGAGAAGACATTTAAAATAAGACAAAATCCCTTATTTCACCTAATGTTCATTCAAGAATCACTACTAAAGGGTATGATTATGTAAGGACTATCAAAACATTCACAAATACTACTGCTCACTAAAGGTCATGTAAGATCACAGCTTATGACGAAGACTATTTATTATAAAGTTTTATGATTTATTATAAAATTTGTTTGCCTTTGTAAGTACAAACATACTGATCTCTGGGAATTCTGTGCCCACATGATGTCACAATTATACCTACTTATGGTCACTAAAGGTCATGTAAGATCACTGTGTGATCTTATGATGAAGATCATCACTCAGAAGTAATCTGGAATCAGTGATTAAACATCAGGACTGCTATCACGTTTTATTTAGTATAAACATCATAATTTAGTATAAACATTATAACAGTATAAATGGCATGTTTTAGTATAAACATCATGTTTTAGTATGAACATCATGCTATAGTGTAAATGTCATGTCTTCTATGATGTGTTATTTCTGGCTGTCCCTCTCTATACTTCCTTTATTAGCACTAAACAGGTACAGGGTCATTCCAGAAATACTACTGTAACAGTTTATTTATAAAATTGGTCTTCATAAAAAGTTCATAAAATATTATCTGCAAACTTGCATCAAACAGAATGTCTGATGCAAGAGGGTTAGAGCATTATCGAGTGGCACTAACTCTCAAAACAACTTGTTCTAAAAAACAATTAGAATTCATCAGTCAGGCAAATAATAATTAAAAAAGGTGCATAAAAAAAATAATCAAAAGTGGTCTCCAGGGTGACTGTTGCTGTCTGGCAAAATAAAACGATTGGTCTCAGGGGCCAAGTGTGTTGTTTGTGAGCTCAGACACCAGCAGGGCACCTTTGTTTCAGTTTGTAATCAGTGTAGGCCCAAGGCTATGATTTAATTGGAGGTGAGAGTGGAGAATCAGTCAGGCAGCATAATCTGACCACGAGTGAGGCCGGCTCACTATCCCATCATGTCCTTGCCTGAGGCGGGAGGCAGATGCAGCTCCACCTCTTAGACATGTGCCGACAGGTAAGTGTTTCCAAATCAGGAACTCAAACGACAGCTTGTGTGATTGTGGTGCACTGCATCATAATTAATTAGTGGTATTGCAGTAAAGGCAAGGGGCATGAGTGATCAGGAGAGGCTGCCGCTGATAGAGGGTACACAGAGGACTGTTCTCTTTAGTCAAAACAACTTTAACAATAACAAGCCTTTCCACAGGAGACATGGGCTGGGGAGGCCTATCTGATTAGAAAGAACAGAACATTTTCTTTCTAATGAACAGAACAAAAGTATAAACCTTTACTGAATAGTTTAATAATATAACTGTTAGGCTGTCAAGCTTATTATGATGAAAACAAATATTACAACAAATAATATATAATAACTATCATAATTATGTTTTTTTAAACATACAATATGAACTATTGTATTATACATGAAAACTAACATAAACATCACATTTAAAATATTAAATAGCATATAGTAAGCACATGTGCAGAGGTTTGTTTAATGCTTGTTAAAAGCCTGTGTCCTCTGTACAAAAAGACATTCATTGGATAAAAATACTTTTTTAGGATAAAAATACTTAGTAGGACTTCTGAACAATTCGAAACTAGCTAGGACATTGCTATGCAAAACAGACAGTCCATGCATATTCAATGACAGGTTAACAGTTTTTTAAAAAAAATTATTATAAAGTTTTTTTGCCTTTATAAGTACAAACATACTGATCTCTGGGCATTCTGTGCCCACATGATGTCACAGTTATACCTACTTAAGGTCACTAAAGGTCATGTAAGATCCCTGTGTGATCTTATGATGAAGATCATCACTCAGAAGGGGGAAGCTGTGTGTATCAGATACTGTACCAGTTGGTCAAGGACAGGTCAACATAAAGAGGTAGTTTTGGTGTCCCTGAACATGAATATAGGCAACACTCCCCCAAAATACACATTTTACATTTAATAACAGCCTGATTTATGAATAAGTAATGTAACAGAAAACCTATACAGGACAGAAAAATAGAGTACAAACAGATTCAAAATCACCATAAAATGTACTATAAGGTCCACACATTTTAGTTTGGAGAGCAAAAACATTCAAATTTTGTGGCCCAGTGTAATCAGTGATTTAGATTCCAGACAAGCGTGGCATGAATGACAACAGATTTAATGTAAATATCATGCTTTAGTATGAACGTCAAGTTTTAGTACAAACATCATGTTTTAGTATAAACATCATGATTTGGTGTAAGTGTTATGTTTTAGTATAAACATCATGTCTGCTATGATGTGTTGTTTTAGTACAAACATCATGTTTTAGTATAAACATCATGACTGTGATCATATGTTCTTTCTATACTTCCTTTATTAGCATTAAACATCCTGAAAGTGTCTTTCAAAGAAAGCACATTTCCAAATAAGAGAAGAAATGAAACAGAAGCGGCAATATTGGAGAATAAATTAAGTGTGTAGATCAGGAAAGCTGGAGGGCCAGAGTCCAGTAGTTTGATAACAAACAATGCTGACTTCTGACCTCCAAATCTTGAACTGGCCAGTGAAGTCTGGAACTGGCCTGGATCAATAAAAAATAATCAATCAGAACTGTAAAAACTTCAAACATTTTGTCCTTTCCTCACATTTGGAAGTGAAAGGCATACATTATGAAATACTGATTTAAGGCCTTTGATTCAGCTCATTTAAAGGTTGTTCCTTCCAGCAGTGATACCTGACACCTTTTAGGCACAACATTAGAAATTTAAAAAATGTAAAAACTGATTTCAGAGCTGTGCAAAGGACAACTTTGACCAACAAAAAAACATTTTTACTGATGGATGTCTGCTGGGGTTTGCAAGTGATCAGCAGAGGGCGCTAAAGATTAGCATCTGAACTGCTAGACTGGTGCGCTTGTCAAACGGCCTCCCAACGCAAGAAGGGAATGTATTTTAAATAGTACTGTAATGCTTATGGGATAAAATAAAGTATTTAATATAAAAACGTAGAATACAGCAAACACATTACATGTGCAGTACTATGTAAATACTTTAAGGACAAAGAGTTCATTTACAATATTTACTCTTTAAGATCTTGTACCATTGTTTGAGTAGAGACCCAGGTAAACACATA
>JAOYMR010000026.1:7746822-7759031 GCA_025802075.1 Tenebrosternarchus preto
TGTCACTGTTGGACTTTATGACTCCTCTTTTCCTGCTCACAATCGATTAGCAGTAAACATGACCACAATTACATGGGCACAAGGTAAAAATCAGGTATGTTTCAATAATGAAAACAGCATTCCTTCTGCACACTTACTTAAATATGAATAAATATTGAAATCTCAGCCATTAAATCATCTTTTTTTTTTGGTAAGTAACTGAATATATATTTTAGGTCCCAATATCTGTCTGCAGTGATAGCTGCTCCCCAGGCACCAGGAAGGCTGTGCAGAAAGGAAAGCCTGTCTGTTGCTTTGACTGTATACCATGTGCTGAAGGAGAGATCAGTAATATGACAGGTAAGGCAAGACAATGGAAAACTTTTTTTTTTTTAATTCCTCCTAGTGTTGCGATAATTTGGTATGAACCAAGTGTGTCAAATTTAGCTCCTGGTGGGCCAGAACCCAGAGCAGTTGGATGATTTTCTTAATCAAACCAATTTTTCTACACATCTGTTAACACATTAACTAAAGTTTTCGTTCAAATGCATTTCAGCAGGAAATCACAAAACAGGGCTCATGCAACTGGTTTCATGCATTTCAGGATCAGAGTCTGACACCCTTGAAAACCTACTGAAAAGCTCAGGAGTTTTTCCACTGGTTTTGGAGATAAATAACTCTTGCAAGTGCAGTTGCTTTGTTAAACTGTTAAATCTGTCTATTAATACTCCTGTTTATTTAACAGCATTATTTTCTCTAACTTTTTTTCTCTTACATTCTCATGACAGATTCTGTTACATGTGAACAATGCTATCAAGACTACTGGTCAAATCCACGCAGAGATAAATGTGTAAAGAAGGAAATTGAATATTTGTCTTATGAAGAAATTATGGGAATTTCACTAACAACTATTTCCATTGTTGGTGCATGTATGACAATAATAATGGCAATTATTTTCTATAAATATAAAAATACTCCAATAGTCAAAGCCAACAACTCAGAGCTGAGCTTCCTTCTGCTCTTCTCTCTGACTCTGTGTTTCCTTTGTTCACTTACTTTCATTGGTCAGCCATCTGAGTGGTCCTGTATGCTGCGCCACACAGCGTTTGGGATCACCTTCGTCCTCTGCATCTCCTGTGTTCTGGGGAAAACAATAGTGGTGTTAATGGCCTTCAGGGCTACACTTCCAGGCAGTAATGTCATGAAATGGTTTGGGCCTCCACAGCAGAGACTCAGTGTTCTTGCCTTCACTCTCATACAGGTTATTATTTGTGTTCTTTGGTTAACGATTTCCCCTCCTTTTCCCTTCAAAAATCTAAAGCACTACAAGGAAAAGATCATCTTAGAATGTGGTTTAGGTTCAGCTGTAGGTTTCTGGGCTGTTCTGGGTTATATTGGGCTCTTGGCCATGTTGTGTTTTTTTTTGGCTTTTCTTGCACGGAAGTTGCCTGATAACTTTAATGAAGCCAAATTCATCACATTCAGCATGCTCATATTCTGTGCAGTTTGGATCACCTTTATTCCAGCTTATGTCAGCTCTCCTGGAAAATTCACTGTAGCTGTGGAGATATTTGCTATTCTGGCCTCCAGTTTTGCTTTACTGTTCTGCATCTTTCTCCCAAAATGTTATATAATTTTATTGAAACCAGAGAAGAATTCTAAACGACATATGATGGGCAAGATTCCTTTAAAACCTTAGAATTATTGTTAAAGTATGTATTTTCTATGTATCTTGTGAATTCACTTTTTAAACCTTTTTCCGTTTGTTATTATAATGTGGTAGTTTAAATTTTGAGAACTGGGCTTTTTTAAACTACAATTTCTTATATGTATAAAATGACAAAATATTTATTATTTATCATGAATGTATTTTATTTCTTCACCCCATCTTAGCAAGTCTACAAAGTCTACCTTCCAAAAAAAAAAAAAAATTATTTTTTTTTTTTTACTTAACATTCTTAGTTTTCAGGTAGATGGAGACCTCATCATTGGAGGTATAGCCTTTCCTAACATGTGGCACATATCTGGGATTCAGATTTAAAATAGCAAGAGACATTACTTTTAATACTGGAATATGCACATAGACATATATAATGCAAAATGCAACTGAATTCACAACCCAATGACCTAATGTTATTGGCCCATTAAGATTTCAGTTTGTTTGTTTCTAAATAGCCTTTAGGTCATACTATGATTTATTCATAATTGAAAATTCAAATTCTAAGATTATAGTAAATTAAGCACTGTGAATATTCAGTGAATATACTGGAGTCACTAAATTGCATCAAATCCAGCTGTCTTATCACTGACAGCAAGTCTTTGGGCAATTCTATTATTATCTGCAGCCAGACCTGGTTTTTGCTTTGTTCCAGCACCCAACACAACTTAGAAAGGTAATCAAAAATACTCGAAGAATAATTAATTACAAGGTCGATGTGTATGTTTCATCTCCACAACTATCAGGGCTGCAACTGGTCCTACAGTCTTTATATAAACATAGTATAAACTGCATAGACATTAACAGCCACAGAGAATTATTATAAGGGTTCACAACTGATCCTGATCACTGTGCCTAATCTTCCTCTCTAACGAGTGATTATGCAACCATTAGATGCAGCTTCCTGCAATACTGCTGTCATTCCTGTATAAGAATAATCTGTTTAGCTGTCCATTCTGGGGTAGATAATCCTGAATGGATTTTCAGATGTATCAATTGTATCTATATTCGTTGCCACCAAGCACTATCCAACTCTGGTTTGCTAGAGTCATTGTTTTTCTTTTTGCATTTTCTTTTCTATTTTTTCCCTATGTAAATAAACTTTAGGTTTAATGAAATTTAGGTTTAGTACATTTTCTATTTAAATACATTTTACACTCATTTTATTTTTACTTTTTAGTAGAGGTAACAGATCATGGAACGTAAAAAGTTTAATTACTTAATTCTATTACATAATTATGAACTTTAAAAAGTGATATATAAATAAGCTTGCCTTCTCTGGCCTATTTTTATGATACACTAAGAAGCTGGCCACATTACCCTTGTAGTAAATTGAAAGAGTTCTCAAAATTAGAAACAATGACTCACAATGGCTTAAGTTTGAAACTTCTAATGGTAACCACCTCTAAAAGATGGGCAGAGATATATGCCCATTTGTCATGAACGTAACAATTATTCAACAGTTTTATTATTAGACCTAGTTCAAATCAGGATACATGTATGAAGTTAGGTATTCATGTTGTGATATTCCAGGTTGTCAAAATGAGAAATTTTTTTTTATACAAATGCAGTGCTACACAGTTTCAAAAGAATTAAGTGTACTATGTTTCCTATGCTATGTATTAATTGTGGTCACTGTTGCTGAAACAGTGACGTAAGTGACATAAGAGTTGTGTACCAACTGTGCATTGATGCAGAGTAATTCTCAGTCTCCGTTACTATGGATCATCTCTGACCATTTAATAATTGTTACATAAATACTTAAATGATCTATATAGCATGTATGGCATTAACTGTTTAAACAATAATGTACACCATATAAATAAGGTAGAATAAAAATGTTCCTGTTTGGACATACATATTGTGATTATTATATGATTATAGTGAGTTATATGATTATACCAACAGTTTTTTGACCATTAGTGTTATATAATAATCTAATCCTCATGGAAGTATAATGTCCTAAAGATATGGGTATGCTATGTAATTAAATACTGATCTCAAGCCTCCTTAGTTACACAGTCTGGAGAGTTTGGCACAATGTGTATATAGACATTTTTTGCTTTTTTCTCCTAAATTTCTTAGCTGGCAATATAAGCACAAAATCATATATACATCAATATACTGTTTTACAAAATTTAAACGTACAGTTATTTTTTATATAAATATAAGATTTTTTAAATATATGTTTTTAATTTTAGAATAATTAATCCTCTAGACCTTTAGTCATTTCGTAGTCTCCTGAGGACTACAGTGCTGTTACATGGCTGCTCAGAGTATATAAATGTCTCTTCTGCAGAATGAAATGACTACAGGGTAAACTGCCATGCTTCTCTTTAAGACACTCTTAATGGTCCTGCTTACCCAAGCAGAAGAGCCTATCTGCTGGCTACAGGGTCACGTGGAGCAGCCTGAACTTCAGGTAGATGGAGATCTCATCATTGGAGGTATTTTCTCATTTCGCACTGGTCAAGATGGCTACATAGACTCCTTTCAGCATATGCCAGAAGCCCGCCCATGCATGGAGTATGTATTTACGCATATGAAAACTGTTATGTCTTCAAATAATGCTATTAAGTACTAATTATTTGCATAGTACAAATTGTTTCTATTTCTGTTGTCTGATCTGAAATACTCAATATTCCTAACTGGGATATTGTCTTCATTAATTATGGGATATTGTCTTCAAGTTTTAGTTTCAGAGAATTCCAGTTTGCACAGACAATGATATTTGCTGTGGAAGAAATAAACAAAAATCCTGATATTCTGCCTGGACTTTCCCTGGGATACAAAATCTACAATAACTGTGGCTCTATGGATATACTGAGGTCTGCTCTGGCTTTGGTGAGTGGGCATGAAATCTCACCAACAACTACAATGTGCAATTCTTATAGCCCAAGGGCAGTCCAAGCCATTATTGGACATTCTGGGTCAACACCAACAATCGGCATTGCAAGAACTGTTGGAAGTTTTCTCATTCCGGTGGTAATACCCATTTTCCATTTTAAATTGGTCATTGTTGATATCGTGACAAAGCATTCATGCAAATAATGTCAATTAACTATGTTTATAATGGTTGTTTATTACAGTTGTTTTCAAAGGCTTTATAATGCAGTATGCTGTGTGTTAAACAGATCAGTCATTTCGCTACCTGTGCTTGCCTGAGCAACAGAAAAGAGTTCCCCTCCTTCTTCCGAACAATTCCAAGTGATTACTACCAGAGCAGAGCACTGGCACATCTTGTCAAACACTTTGGATGGACATGGGTGGGGGTTTTAAGTAATGCAAACGACTATGGACTGAACGGCATTGCAATGTTTATTAAGGCAGCTCATGCGGAAGGTGTGTGTATTGAATACTCTGCATCTTTTGAGAGCACAAGTCCACATCAAGAAATACTCAGAATAGTGGACATCATCAAACACTCGACATCAGAGGTTATAATTGCCTTCATGTCCCACAGAGAGATTAAAGTTCTGGTGAAGGAACTACATAAGCAGAATGTTACGGGACTACAGTGGATTGGCAGTGATGCCTGGATCACAGACAACTCTCTCACAGATAGCCTAGGTCACACTTCTCTGATTGGTTCAATAGGCTTCACTGTGCCAAAGGCTAATATACCTGGATTGGGACCTTTTTTACAAGAAGTCAGTCCCTCACAATTTCCCAACAGCATGTTTATTAAGTACTTCTGGGAAAATGTGTTTAACTGTTCACTGCTTCCAGTCATGAGTAAAAGGACATGTAATGGCTCCGAACATTTAAAAGATGTAAAAAACCCTTTTACTGATGTATCTGATTTGAGGTTCACCAACAATGTCTACAAGGCTGTTTATGCAATGGCACATGCCTTGCACAATCTACTATCATGTGCACAAAGCAAAGGTTCAATTTCTAATGTAAGCTGTACAAAATTTTCCCAAATAAATCCTTGGGAGGTAAGACAATTTAAGACCAATTTGGATGAAAAAAATTACAATAAACAAACCTACAAAGTACCTTAGATGTTTGACAGTAATTTGCCAGTGCATTTTTCTGTTCAAGGTTTCACACTCCTTGCAGAATGTAAATTTCAGCACACCTCAAGGAGAAAGTGTATTTTTTGATAAAAATGGAGATTCCCCAGCAAGATATGAGCTGATCAACCTGCAAAAAGTCTCTGAAGGCACCATGAAGGTAGCAACAATTGGATACTATGACGCATCCTTGCCTAAAGGCCAGCAGTTGACAATGAACAGTATTCCAATTGTCTGGAGTGGGGGAAACAACATGGTAATATTTTGGCTTTATCTTATCATGTAGACTCTATAGCAAGCTGTTGACAGAGTCAAACTGTTTTCTGCCTGGATTCTACAGGTGCCAGTGTCTGTGTGCAGTGAGAGCTGTCCCCCAGGTACCAGGAAGGCTGTGCAGAAGGGAAGACCTGTCTGCTGCTATGACTGTATACCATGTCCACCAGGAGAAATAAGCAACTCAACAGGTAGTAAAAAAAGATAAGCTCCATATATGCTACAAAACTACGTTCAATTCATCAGTCTAATTATGACAATGAAAGGAAACATTTAAAAAGGAAGGCATTACAATGCTGACATCTCCAATTTTTCATCTTTTCCATCTAGATTCACTTAACTGTTTACAATGCCCCCTGCAATATTGGTCAAGTACAAAAGGAGATGCCTGTATTCCAAAAGAAGTTGAATACTTGTCATATGAGGAAATGATGGGGATAGTGCTTGCACTTTTTTCTCTGGCTGGGGTCTTTTTCACTATTCTAACCAAATGTATTTTCTATTGCTATAGAAATACTCCCATTGTTCGTGCCAACAACTCAGAGCTGAGCTTCCTGCTGCTCTTCTCTCTGACTCTGTGTTTCCTCTGTTCACTTACTTTCATTGGTCGTCCCTCTGAGTGGTCCTGTATGCTGCGCCACACAGCGTTTGGGATCACCTTCGTCCTCTGCATCTCCTGTGTTCTGGGGAAAACAATAGTGGTGTTAATGGCCTTCAAGGCTACAATTCCTGGTAATAATGTCATGAAATGGTTTGGGCCTCCACAGCAGAGACTCAGTGTTCTTGCCTTTACTGTCATACAGGTTCTTATTTGTGTGATTTGGTTAATAATATCACCTCCATTCCCATACATGAATATGGATTATTACCAAGAAAAAATCATCCTAGAATGTAAATTAGGTTCATCCATCGGTTTCTGGGCTGTATTGGGTTACATAGGATTCCTAGCTAGTTTATGTTTTATTTTGGCTTTTCTAGCTCGGAAGTTGCCTGATAACTTTAATGAAGCCAAATTCATCACATTCAGCATGCTCATATTCTGTGCAGTTTGGATTGCCTTTATTCCATCTTATATCAGCTGTCCTGGAAAATTTACTGTTGCTGTGGAGATATTTGCCATTTTGGCCTCGAGTTATGGTTTATTATTCTGTATTTTTGTGCCAAAATGCTATGTGATTTTACTAAGGCCTGAAATGAACACTAAAAAGCAAGTAATGGGGAAGACCAAATGACATATTGTTCATGGATCCTGTCTAAATAAACACATTTAACCTGGAAACTCAGAGTCTTTTGTTTTATTGACAGAGGGATAAATATGTGAGCTGACACCTGACAAGAAATATTTTCCTGACATATTGTCTCAGAGTACATAACAGAAAGTCAAATTATTTTACTTTTATGAAGACTCACAGAATGAAAAAATAAAATAGATTTCCTTTATTGAAACTTCAGGCCTTTATACTTCCTAGCCCTTCCACTGCTCATAGCTGTTCTATAATTTATATGTAAATTGAGTGAAGACTTGGCTACCAGGAGCTTGCTAAACAGCTCTTCCAGCAGGCCTGGCTCTGGAGTGAGGCCCCAGTAACCTTAATCCAAGCACAGGAAGCTGGGTCCTGTTACCAGTGTCTGCCATAAGGGTTTTTTGTGGATGTCTCAAGGATTTTCTCAAACTGGCAGGGCCCTGTGGGTGAACGCAGTTCATCTGGAGTTCTTAATAGCTCTGGATATTGTAGGGCTGTCCTGGCTGACATATCTCTGTGCCATTGAGTGAACATTAGTGGCAACATCCTTGGAATGGCAGACAGGGTGGGGGTTCCTCTGAAGAAAGGGAACCGGAGGTGTGTGCCAACTATTGGAGAATCACCCTCCTCAGGCTCCCAGACAAGGTCTTTGCAGGGGTACTGGAGAAGAGAGCCCGGCTGAATCTCACTTATAAGAGGTTCCACCTTGGTCGTGGAACACTGGACCAGCTTATTAACCTTGGAAGGGTCCTAGAGGTTGCGTGGGAATTTGCTCAACCAGTCCACATGTGTTTTGTGGATCTGGAGATGACATTCAACCATGTCCTTCAAGATAACCTGTTGGGGAGCTCTGTAAGTACAGGGTGCAGGACCTGTTACTGAGGGCCATTCAGTCCCTGTAAACAGAGCAGGAGCTTGGCTTGCTATAATTCAGACTGGTTTCTAGTTGGGGTTAGACACCACTGAAGCTGCCTATTATTACCAATTCTGTTCATAAGTTTAATGGAGAGAATTTCTTGGCATAGCCAACTGGTGGAAGGAGTCCAGTATGGCATCTGAAGAATTTCACATCTGTTTATTGTAGATGATGTGGTCCTGCTGGTGTTCCGACCCTCACTATGGTCACGAATTATGGATAGTGACTGTAAGAATGAGATTGCGGATTCAAGTGGCTAAAATGAGCTTTTTCCAGAGGGTTTCTGGACTCTCCCTTACAGATATAGTGAGGAGCTCTTGCATCTGAGAGAGGCTCAGAATAGAGTTGCTGTTCCTCAGCCCTTCCTGGAAAAATCAGTAACACAGCAGGTACAAAAAAAAATCAGATATACAGCAATTACAACTGTATTCAAAGAACACAATAATAATAATTGTAATGTCTAAAAAACAAGTAAAATAAGAATCCTGTTAGGTGACACTAATCTTGTAAAAATGCAAACTTGCTATATTATTCCTCCACTAAAATCTACCACTAAAAGATAGCTGCAAATTATATCAGGAGAAATAATTACATATTTCACACAAGGCTGGTCCTTTAAAAAAGTAATTGTGTGTACCGATACTCACAATTGTACTGATACTCACCTATGGTACACAGCTTCAGAAGGCTGCTAGATATTGTTTCAAATGCATATTAATGGTGGCAACATAGTACATGGTTGCAAATTCATTTAAATTGCAAGCCGTTGCATCAATATGTACCGCCAGACTGAGTACCATCCCTGTTGATGCTCATCCAGGCCTGTGATCTATCCATTTTCAGTTCCTGTTGGTTTGCAGGTCAGTCAGAGACATTTCTATTTTGACCTTGAAAAATCCCACAGACAGTTTAGCTGTATGCTTTGTGCCATTGTACTGCTACAAAATAAAATGTTATCAAAAGAATGTTGAAGTGTTTGGCTGATTCTGAGCAGTTCAAATTCTTCTGCACAATTCACTATTTATCCTCCTTCTGTAATTGTGAGGTATGTCATCTACATGTTTAGTCATTAAGTTCAAAATCCAGTGTATTAGAGTACACAGCAAACAACAAATTGTCAGTGTTCAATTACTTGTAAAATCATGATTCTATACAAAAACTGAGTTACAGGAAAAAACAAATTTTGCACAGCTTCTAAACGTCTATATACAAATTTGCACATCTGCGAGATAATTGAACTGCGCAAGTATAGCCCACACCCCACATTCTAGATACCTTGGGAACCAAAAGAGCTTATATAAAATTCCAAACAGAGAGCAAGGAGTTTTCTGAGGAGCAAGAATGAGTTTACTGCACACATGGCTTCTGTTCACTCTGGTGAAAGCAGCTGATCCTCCCTGCAGCTTAAGAGGGATACCTGATCCACCTCAACTCAGCAGAGATGGAGATGTCATGATTGGTGGGATATTTTCCTTTCACAACAGCTGGGACCAGACACCACACACATTCACATCGGGACCACAGCAGCCAAAATGCAAGAGGTGAGAGGACATCAAGGAAAAATATCTATAAAGGACTGATAAACAAACTAACAAAAAATAATACTTGGCTAGGTCTTGGCTAGGTCTTGGTCAGAAGGTCATTCAGTTTTGTAGAGCTATAATCAAACAGACAGGGTCACTGACAACGAAAAAAAAAGGAATATCATGAATTCTTAAGTTAGCTATTTTAGTACATTTTACAAACATGTTTTTTGTAGTAATGGTTACAGTGTTCATCTGAACTGCACTGTGATTGCATTTTTTTCCTTGTAGCTTGAGCCTCAGAGAATTTCAAAATGCCCAGACAATGTTATTTGCGATTGAGGAAATCAACAACAGAACTGATCTTCTTCCTGGTGTCAATTTGGGATATAAAATCTATGACTCCTGTGGATCAGTAGAAATGGCCATAAGAGCCTCTTTGTCATTAGTTAATGGCAATGGAAAAAACAGTGCTGAAATGTCCTGCAGCAGACCGGAAATAGTTCAAGCAATCATAGCAGAAACATCATCTACTCCCACTATTGCCATCTCCGCCACAGTGGGACCTTTGCATGTACCTGTGGTAAAACCTTTTGTTGGTGAAAATCTACTTAAAAAACACACACTATGTTCAGTAATGTCCATAAAATAAAGTAAATCATAGTAAATGTAACAACATAACATAAATGTTATCAGCTCATAACTTTTTGTGTGTGTGTGAAATGCTATGTGTATTTCAGATCAGTCATTTTGCAACATGTGCATGCCTAAGTGACAGAAAAAAGCATCCATCTTTCTTTAGAACAATTCCCAGTGATTACTACCAAAGTCGAGCACTGGCTAAACTGGTCAGACATTTTGGCTGGACGTGGGTAGGAGCTCTGTGCAGCAACAATGACTATGGAAACAATGGCATGAACACATTTATCAGTGCAGCCAAAGAAGAGGATGTTTGTGTTGAGTTTTCTGAGGCCTTCTTTAGGACTGACCCCAGGGATGTTATAATAAAAATAGTTGAAACTATCAAGCGCTCAAGCTCCAAAGTGATTGTAGCTTTTGTCTCATACTCTGATATGGAGGTTCTTCTAAGGGAAATAGCCTTTCAGAATGTCACAGGGCTACAGTGGATTGGAAGTGAGTCCTGGATATCTGATATGAACATTGCCACTGCAGAATGGCAACACATTCTAAGAGGATCCATGGGTTTCGCTATTCCTAAAGCTAAAATAAATGGCCTAGAGCAATTTCTGATGAAACTAAACCCATCCTTTAATGCAGACCTTTACAAAGAACTGTGGGAGACAGTATTTGAATGTAAACTTCCCACACAAGTAAATACTGAGAAAAAAGACATGTGTAAAGGAAATGAAACACTTAATGAAGTGCAAAATCAATATACAGATGTTTCAGAGTTGCAAATTGCAAATAATGTTTATAAGGCTGTGTATGCTGTTGCTTATGCCCTGGATAAAACTTACAGCTGCTCAACAAAGAAGGTTGGACAAGAAAGTGCTACTGCATGTATCAACACAACAAACCACAACCAGCCTTGGAAGGTAATAGCCTGTTTAGAATGTTTTTAACATCTGCCTCTAAATTTTTATGTTTAATGTTTTAGGTGCACAGTGAGTTGAAGTGAGTTTTTTTCTTAGGTACTCAATGAAATGAAAAAACTCCATTTCTTCACTACAACTAATGAGGAGGTATACTTTGATGAAAATGGAGACCCTGCGGCAAGGTATGACCTCCTGAACTGGCAGCAAGGCAAAGATGGTAAAACAGTCTTTGTTAAGGTGGGCTTCTATGATGCCTCTTTGCAAGCACACCTTCAGCTTTCATTTAACAACATCAGCATCACATGGGCCCACAACCAACACCAGGTAAAACATAAAAATACTGCCTGAAAAAAAATATGCAACATAGTAACCATGTTTGATTGCAGTAATTCTAGATTGTAGCTTCAAAACATAATGATGAGAGTGCACAAATGATCATGGTTTGCAGGTGCCAGTGTCCGTGTGCAGTGAGAGCTGTCTCCCAGGTTTCAGGAAAGCTGTGCAGAAAGGAAGGCCTATCTGTTGTTATGACTGTATACCATGTGCAGAGGGAGAAATCAGTAATTCAACAGGTATAACGAAGAGTAAAATAACTATTTACATATCAATAGCTTTATGGAATCAGAGTTACAAAAATAGTATGAATGTTATTGTAATTTTATTGATTATTTTCTATTTTACATCCCCAGACTCTGCAACTTGCATGAAGTGCCCACCTGAACTCTGGTCTAATGACAAGAAAGATAAGTGTGTATTAAAACTGGTGGAATATCTGTCATTTGAGGAAATAATGGGAATGATTCTAGTGTTGTTTTCTTTGTTAGGAATATGTTTTACCCTGGGCATTGCTGTGGTTTTCTTTACACACAAGGACACACCGATTGTTAGAGCTAACAACTCAGAGTTGAGCTTCCTGCTGCTCTTCTCTCTGACTCTGTGTTTCCTCTGTTCACTTACTTTCATTGGTCGTCCCTCTGAGTGG
>JAOYMR010000026.1:7759412-7774746 GCA_025802075.1 Tenebrosternarchus preto
GAAGCCAAATTCATCACATTCAGCATGCTCATATTCTGTGCAGTTTGGATCACCTTTATTCCAGCTTATGTCAGTTCCCCAGGAAAATTCACTGTAGCTGTGGAGATATTTGCTATTCTGGCCTCTACTTTTGCCTTACTTTTCTGCATATTTCTTCCAAAATGTTACATTATTTTACTGAAACCACAGAAGAATTCTAAACAACACATTATGGGCAAGAATCCTTTAAAATATTAGAATTATTGTTAAAATCTGTACTTGCGTCCTGTCAACAAACTTTTGCAGTTTGTCATTATAATGTAGTAGTTAACATTTGGAGAACAGTGCCCTTCTGAAGAAATCACAAGATCATTTCTTATAATGGGGAAATAAAACAACTAGGGAAAATTTTCTTCACTTAATATTAAATAAAATATTTTATATTAATGTGAAGGGATATGAAGAGATTTTATTGCTTCATACCAGCTTTTTGTTTGTTTGTTGCAACCATTCTTATCATCTGGCTCTTGATTACCAGGTCCACATGTATGAGCAACCTCTACAAGCGCCAGTGCTTTTTTATTATTATTGTTATTATTATTATTCTAAGATTGTGATAGTGTTTCTGGACTCCTTAAAGTGTATAAAAGTCTGGTGTGCAGAATTAAATTACTACAGCACAAGCTGCCATGCTTCTCTTTAAGATATTCTTAATGGCCCTGCTTATACAGGCAGAAGAGCCTATCTGCTGGTGGGAGGTATTTCTCATTTCGCACGGGACAAAACGGCTACGTAGATTCCTTTCACAGTATACCAGAAGCCCACCCATGCATGAAGTATGTATTAGCACATACTTCCAAGAGGGTGCGGGTGAGTCCAGACGCTGTCACGACTGCTTCAGCTAGACTGTGATTTCTGTTAGTTATTTATATTGTTTTGTCCTGGATTTTTTTGTTTGTTTGTTTCTCTTTCCTTATCTACCTCATGATATTCATCATATTGATATTCTGTGCAGTTTGTGCCACCTTTCTCCCAGCTTATGTCAGCTCTCCTGGAAAATTTACTGTACACATGGAGATATTTGGTATTCATGGCCCTAGTTTTGGCTTACTGTTTTGCAAATCTGCCAAAGTCTTACATAATCATACTAAATCCAGAGAAGAACACTAATCAGCATGTGGGTATGGGCAAAACACACGTTAAGCAAATAAGATGTAAATACATTCATTATTAATATAATATGGCTGTGTTTAATGCACTTAACATGTATAAAGCACACTTGTAATTACTGTTACCTATATTTATAAACATATCTCTGGCTGTAAGGCCCATTCAAACAGAGTTTGGTATACCTAAAAATTTCACTAAGATAATCTCACTGGTTTTCTATCTGTTTTCTAGTATTTTTGCTGCTTGTGCTTGTCTGAACAACCGCAAACAGTATGTGTCCTTCTTTAGAGTAATTTCCAGAGATTACTACAACAGCCTATACATGCTTGGAGTCCATGTAATAGTTAATTATTACACATATAAATCAAACTGACATCTCAAAAATTAGTTACCACTTTTAAAATGATACCTAAAGAGGAAAGGTTGTATACAGGCACAACCCATTTTATTGGAAACATGTTTATTAGAAATGCCTTTTGTGTGAACAGTTAGTGTATGTAATCCTTCCATACCATCCTCCAACTTTTACTCCGTTGGCAGATTCTAACTACAGTGCTGCTGTTGACTTTGCATATGCTATGTGTGTGTGGCAGACAACACCTAGCCAGCAGTGATACTAACACATGTAAAAACTCAAACAAGAATGCTGGGCCTAATATGCTAACACAACCGCCATAACTGGGGTCACTACAGTTATGAATGATCCACCACCCAATTAATACCCAGTCAGAAGTGGTCAGAAACTGGCCGGTGATAATTGGAGCAGAGGGTATGTGACAAACTGCGCATGGCTACGCAAATGGCTACTGCCTGTAACTGGACATTGTATGTATTTCCAAGTGTAACTAATACAGTGACTATGCATTTAGGTGCAAGGTAGTTGTTACTATTAAAGTGGGTGCTGAGTACAGAGTACTGTCCGGTATAAAGCATTAGGAGGCCTCTGCAAGGTCAGTAGATGTAATCAGCCTCATAACAGCAAATGTAATGATGGTCAGTCTTGATGTCTTATGCTGAGATCAAGGTGCTTTGCTCATATGTCTAATCTGAAGTTACCATGTTTTTGTGTTGGCCTGTTCTTTGTATCATCTGTTTTCACATGAGGAGAACAAAGTCCCCTTTATTAATGCAAGGTATGCATCTAATATATAATCACACCATGCCAGATGAACTGCAATCTTCTTAAGATATAAGACAAAGATTGAGCAAATAAAGAATAATTTCAGGACTTAATAAAAATATGCCATTCCTCCTTTTTTTTTTGTTCATTTCAGATTTTTTTATTAAGGGACACAGAAGGTGTTATGGAGGTTGTCAGTACTGACTACTATGATGCAATCCATGAACAGCATCACCATCATTAGGGCAGGAGAAAAACAAAAGAAAATTTTAAGTTGCTCTCATACATGACTTGAATTCCAGGTGGATGTTTAACACACTGGTGACTTATCTTTGCGCAAACACCCACCACAAACATGTCACATTACTGTCTGTTATTGTCACTGCAAGGTTAGTTTTTCCTTGATGTGGCAGGTGCTTGTGCCTGTTTGTAACATCTTCTGTCCCCTGGGCACTAGGAGGGCCTAACACAAAGGAAAACTTGTCTGCTACTATGATTACATACTATACCCGTCAGGAGCAATTTGCAATACCATATGAAATGTTTTCATGGTTGTTCTTTCAAGACAGATACATAGAAAACAGAAAATGCAAACACAAAGCATTATTCCTACTGAGACTTAATTAATTTTGTTTTGAAGTTTTTTTCTATGATACTCTCTAAATGTAGATCTGGAAAACATAGATGCCATATGTAAGCAAACCAATAGAGAATCCTAATTTAATTTCATAACCAATTATAATGCATAATTATTTTCATCCTGGTGCAGCTGCTAAATGCCCAATGGAATAACAGAATGGACAGGTAACGTTAAGCAAATGTTAACCTGTCATACACTGAAATTACACAGGTGATTGACATTTGATTGGGACAATTATGTCTACTGATTTTTATTGTATTTAAGCCCATTGAACTTGAAATGACCTTCCTGTCACACTTCTCTGACCGTGCTTTCGCTGTTCACTTACTATCATTTTAACTTCATATAGAATCCAGTTTTAAAACGGCAGACATTTACTGAATAGAAAAAAACTTAAGTCCTCAGTGCTTACAGACTAATCACTAACATTCCACTATTGGCAAAACTACTTATAAAGTATTTTCAGCTCAGATACATAATTATTTCAGCTCAAATAATGTTAATGTAATTTTGCAGCATGTTATTTTTGTGCCAGACTCATCAGTAAAACAGAACTTCTTATAGTTTTAAACAATTTGATATTATAACAACTTGGTCAGCTTGTCTATCAGTATCTCTAAATCCCAGTACTGCCTTAGACACAGCTGACCACTGGATTTTATTTGACTGATTATCAAACTGGTTAGGCCTCAAATCCTATTTAAGTAGTTTAGATGAAAATTTCATAATGGTTACTAACATTTAAGCACTAGGCAGTAAACTGTAGCATGCCACAAAAAGGCTTTTTTTTGTTTGTTTGTTTAAAAATATTTTGCGTGATTTTGCCTATTTTTTAGACTGGTTTTCAAGTAGTTCCAGACTATAGAGAAGAAGTTTGTTAATTGGTCCTTGTGCTTGAATTCACAATCCTACTGAAAGGTGAAGCTCTCCCATTATTTCACGTTTTACCACACTGAAGAAGATTGACCTGCAGCATCTGCCTGTATATCTTCCCCCGATCCTTTAATTCGTCCAAAATTCATACATAGTTTAATGTGTTCTTCTCCACTAAGGGCTTCTATCTAGCCACTATCCTACATAGGCCAGTTGTATAGAGGTCTTGATGATGTTGACTGGTGCGCATCCACTACAGTCTCAGCCACTGAAGTCATTCTTGGCCTCTCTGTGGCTTCCCTCACAAGTCCCTTTCTTGCCCTGAGCTAGGTTTTGAGTTACGGCCTCGTCTAGGCAGTGCATATGGGTATGATACAGCTTCCATTTTTTTTGCAATTGATACAGTTGATGCAACTGATTTTTACACTTCTCCTTTAAGGCAACTTAAAGCCAGTTTTTCTTGTTATGGCAGCTGTGTGAACCAGAGCTTTTACAGAACAGTTGATACTTAATTTGTCACAGAAAATTTCTGTATATTTTAAAAGACTGACCCTCAAAACTAATGAATTTAAAGTGATATTGGTATCATAGCAATATTATGAAGACCTCACTAATATACTCTTTCAAAATGAGAACCAAAATTATCATAGAGGTATTATGAAGACCTCACTTCGCAACAGCAAGAAACTCATACATCTTGTTTACACCTCTGCTAGATTAATGCAGTGCTCTCTTATATGGACTACCCAAAGGATTCCTTAATAATCTGGAACAAATTCACAATCTCTACTGTAATACTCAGTCAAAGGTGAGAAATCCCATTACACTAATCCATGTATCCCCTATCCATGTTGCCCACATCTTCCAAAACTGAGGTCTGTTTCATTACTAATAAAATGCCTACATAGAAGCACCCAAATCTGTATTAGCAATATGATTAAGAGATATGCACCTGCTCAGTATCTCTGAGAAACCTGTCTGAATAAAGCAGAAACTGCTATTACTTACTATTCTCTGCATGAAAGGCTGACATGTTTTAATCATGACATATTCAAAAACTATTTAAAACTCACTTATTTACTATTACATTCCCTTAAGATTTCTGTTCTACTTCTGGTCTTTAATATTTTATCATGAAGCACTTTTTTATTTTTTTTCCCATGTAGTTTACATGTCACATTTATTCTTATTTATTATTTTGTTAATTCTTCTCTACTACCTTTTTTTGTTATATGTCATTTTAATTAAAATTTTAATTTGATCATGTAAAGCACTTTGTAAACTTATTTAAAATACTGTACAGCTAAAATGATTTATTACTTTGGCTGGACTACGCTCTGAGTACAAGTGCTGTCTTCTACAGAAACAGGATGTCTCCTGTCATCCAACTCTACAAATCAAATTTAGGCTTCCTGCTGCTCTTCTCTCTGACGCTGTTTCCTCTGTTCACTTACTTTCATTGGTCGTCCCTCTGAGTGGTCCTGTATGCTGCGCCACACAGCGTTTGGGATCACCTTCGTCCTCTGCATCTCCTGTGTTCTGGGGAAAACAATAGTGGTGTTAATGGCCTTCAGGGCTACACTTCCAGGCAGTAATGTCATGAAATGGTTTGGGCCTCTACAGCAGAGACTCAGTGTTCTTGTCTGTGCCCTCATATGGTTGATTATCTTATGTGCTTTATTCTGCTTTATTTTTCCACTACAAGAACATGAAAGATTATATCATTCAATCATACCTATATTTTATGGACAAAAAAGGTAAAAACTCAATAGGTTGACAAAACAACAAATTAAGTTGTCCCGGTACTTAAAATAATCCATGATTTAATAAAATGATTTAAATTAATATTATGGCAGATGTGACTTATTTACAAATTATTTAAGTTCATTGCAAAAACATATGAGCTCTCACAGAATTTAGGTCCCCCTCTAGTGGAGAAGTCAGAATGTGTGTGTGTGTGTGTGTGTGTGTGAGAGAGAGAGAGAGAGAGAGAGAGAGAGAGATAGATAGATAGATAGAGAGAGAGAGAGAGAGGTGTAAAGAAGCAAAATTACCATATTTCTTGTATATCTAAACAATACTGGATAAAAGGTTTAACCCCCTCCCCAGAACAACTGTAGAAGGTGATTTATGTTTATTTAAAGTATTTGTTCCCTTTCTCTGTGTAGATCAATCAGTGATCTGAAATATTTTAAGCTGCCCAAGAGTCCAAATAGATATACCAATAAGCAAAACGTGTACATTAATTCATGTAGAAGTAGTATATTGATGTGATAATAGTATAATAATACAGAAGTACTGTAGTATAAATTGCAGCGTAGAGCACAAGATCTTCTAAAAAGATACCTATGACTCAGATCCTACATCATGTGTATGCAAAGTGATTCTGTTCTAAGAGATGAAGATTCAGAAGCATGTTGTTTCTCTGGATATCTTATGTACGTTTATGCTATTTTTAATACTTCTCATGTGAAATACAACTTTCAATACTATTAAACAAGTTCTGCATGATGTACATGTTAAGTCTTTTCTCCATATATTGTGAAATAATGTAAATTAATATAAATGTGAGGAATTTTACATGTGAACACAGTTAACTGATTTGTCTTAAAAGCTGAGGCCTCTTTGTAGGGTGTGTTTTGAATGAGGACATGAAGCAGATGGGCATAGAACCACATTGTGAAGAAACAATGTCTAATGATGATGTAATGTGTTTTTCTGGCATCATTTCACTAAGTTGTGCAGAAATTGATTTTGAATGCAAATCTTAAATAAATCATACATTTTCTGCAACAAAATAATCTAAAACAGAGTAGTCTTCACTGTACATACAGTGTTTTCTGAGAACTGCAGCCATATTGTTACAAATCAACTTGCTCTTCTACCTGTGTCACACAGGAGAGGCTATAAAAGCAGGATGTTCCTCAGGTCTAGAACTCAACCTGAGCCCAGCCTCAGAGATGAGAGGAGTTGCTCTGGTTCTGCTTGCTCTTCTAACAAGGGCACCAAATCCTCGCCTTGCATCAACCTGTACTGGAAAACAAAATCATCCAAGTGCTCGTATATTGATCGAAATAGCTGTCCAGGTTGACAAAGATTCTAGTTTTTGTAAACATGATTACACTGGGATTATCACACAAAGAAACAAAGAGAAACATGGAAGGTAAGTATAATTTCAAACCAAAATGTATTTTTTTTTAATTACTGCTATTTTCTGATTACTATTATAACCTTTATGAACAGCATCACACTGACTTTGTTTTAAGTAAAGATATAAACAATTACAAAATAAGCAAAATTACATTCTATAGTAAAGTAGTACTGAAGTAAAAAAACTGCTATGAAAAAAAAAACACATTACAGGACTGTATTAATACTGATATTAATTTACTTTATTCTGTGCATTCTCTAATTTCAGATTATCCCTAGCCGAACATAATAAGGAGTTGTTTTGTGTTGAGGCTCCCAAAGTGAACATATTGTTCATCCAGATTGCTTTTTCAAAATATCAGTGTGTGTGTGAATTTGAGAACGGGCAGGCTCTAAACAGTCCACTCAGGTCACAGCATGTCAAAGTCATTAAGCGACTGCAAATGGTGAGAAGCAATATGACATATTTTTAATGCCTGTATGCAAAAGTGGTATATTTAAATCCAAGTAAAAAAAACTTTTATGTTTTCAACTGGCAAAAAGTGAAGGCTGTAATATCTTATATTTTATTTCTTTGTCTGCATATTTTCCCTCTGATGTTCTGGCTGTTGATATAAACACATTATAAGACCTTGCCTTATAACAAACATTTTCCCTTTAAACAGGTTTTCCTCTTTTCCAGATGTGTTTGTTTGAACCGTTTCCATGCCTATACTATTTTCATAAGAGCTTTGGAAAGTGTGCATTTAAATCTCACAACACTGTTGCATTTGCTGAAACATTACTACAGTCACTGGGCAAACATAATGCATACAGCCATTAAATTAAACACCCAAACACAAAGAAATGAGATGAAGTGCAGGTGCTTGTTCTACACCAGCATTTCCCTAACTGAAGCATGGTGGATAAAGAGTACAATTAGTCTGTGGCCCGTGACCAAGGCCTGGAAACTCTCAAGTAGCTTGAATGAGATAAATGAAATGAAGAAAGATGAAAACGTCTTTATAACATCTCAAATTCCATGCCTTGCTGAGATTTTACTTAGTCCAAGGTTGTTGGATAGACAGGAGAGCACTTTCATCAAGTCTTTGTGGAAGGATAATTTCTGCAGTCTCCTGTCAGCTTCCACATGTGCAGCTGCAGCACTGCTATATGGCTTCACTCAGTCACATGTTCACTATATACCTGGAAACATCTGCACTATGGTGAAAGAGACCAGAGGAAACTATGCATTCAGTTGTGCTCCACAATGCAACTGCTTTCGCAAAAACAAGGTAAACTTAACATATCTGGTTTTGTGACATAAATGTTCCCTTGACAGCAATAACAGTTAATTCATTTGTTTTGAAAAATATTACTGGAGCTAAGATCAAAATAAAAACTGATCAAATATGATAAACTTCAATGCTAACTAAATGCTGACTCTATAATGCCTTGACAAAGTATGCAGCAATCAAATTACAGCAAGAATTGTGCTTCAATTTTATGTGTAGAAATGTTTGTGCTTACTGAGATCCTTATCAAGGAAACTAACAGAAGAAAGCCAAACAACTGAAGAATTTTTAAATGCAAACTTGCCTGCATACAAAAGGTGCCAAAAAGGTGAACATTTCCTCTTACAAATGACATTTATACCACAAGTGGCATACAGAAATAAGGAATGGTCATAACTTAAATACTGTTGTGTTCACTGTGACGTTTTCCCCATTTCCGTTTAGCTGCCACACAAAATATTCTACATCTCCTGAAGAGCTCTTGGGGTGTTGTCATCAAACGCCTTGGTCAAACAGGAAGTACAGGACTGCTGCTGTTAGCTGTGTTACTTTTTCTGCTCTGTCATACAGCAACTATTATTTTCATCGGCTATAAGCAAAGACTCTCTGTCAGCCATAGAGCCAACAACTCTAAACTGAGCTTCTTGCTACTTTTTACCATTTCATGGTGCGTTCTCTGTCCACTCAATGCACAACCATCTGGTTGTTCCTGCAAAGTCCAACACACTGTATTTGGGATCACATTCGTCTTCTGCATCTCCTGCATCCTGGGGAAAACAGTAGTGGTGCTAATTGCTTTCAGGGCTACACTATCAAGCAATGTCATGAAATGGGTTGGGCAGAAACGTGGTGTTCTTGCATTCATTCTCTTACAGGTCTGCATTTGTTGTCTTTGGATAGTAGATGTCCCCTCCCTAAACATAAATATGAACAACCAAAAAGAACATATAATTGTAGAAAGTAATTCAGGCTCTGTATTAGATCAGTTAAGACACATTACTGTGTTGTCCCTTTTTTTGGCGTTTATAGCCAAGAAAACCCCATTTACTGTGGCTCTTTATTTATACCTAAACATACCCATATTCACTGGCATGATAGTATGGACACTGTTCAATAATGTTGGAGTACAATGCATGTTTAATAAGTGAGCTGTATGCAACTGCATAGAGTTTCTATGATTGTATGGGTGAAGCCACCTGAAATATAAATGGAAAAAGCAAAAGAAATTGGTAAAATAAAGATTATGTTCGGTACCTCAAATCTGATGGTGGTAAAGACTGAAATTACCTCCCCCAAGATTTTGAGAAACATAAAAAATGTAAACAATCATTGGCATTAGACTGAATACAATTTGGATTCATTTATGTATAGAGCAGTAGAACATTATGCAGTCCCATGTCTTACAGTAACAAAGAGCAGTTAGATTTTTCCTCCAAGTGTGTTCAGCTGCCCTGTGTCACAAGCATGAACAGCAGTTTGAAAAGCTGCAGTGACTGGTTTCACATATCTCAGATTAAGCATGTGGTTTGATTAACAAATAAAAGACATTACTAGCCTTCTTTCTAACTTGACCTCAACAGATTAGTCATCAGTGTAAACACATGGAAGTAATGACAGGTTCTTATACTACTACAGACCTTACAATTCACTTACATATTCCTGGCAGCTTTCTACGGCAGCTGTTAGCTTAAAAAAACAAATAAACAAACTACACACAACACAGGCCACAGACAAAGCATTCCAGAATTGTACATTAGATTAAAACCACAGAAATAAAAAGTTGAGTGCTCATGCCCATTACATGCCCGAGGTCGATCAACTCTACCTATAAATGTCAGAAAGAAAAAGGTTACATATTTTCTGTAAGACAAACTATGAGTGGTATGCCTGGCTAACAGCTAGCCCACAGCATGAGAAGCTGCAGGATGGGAATTGCATTTTTGGGACAAATTTGTGGCACATAGAATCACAAAGAATTTGACAGTTTACGTTGTTTAACAAAGACAGCTAAATTACACCATCGCATCTGCTCTGCTTTGCTCAATCATTCAAAGTAATCAACCGTTTTCTGACGAAGAAGTTGAAGAAAGACTTTTCTTAAAACAAAAGGGCTATCATTTGCCTGAACTGCATGCCACTGGCATGGTCTTCCATTTATCTTCCTCCTTTATCTGTTTAAGATTGGAGGAGCTGTGTAGATCTTAACTGGTGATATACCAGGCGACTTAGACGCTGAAGGACAGCTGGAAGTAGGGGCAAGGAGTGTGGGTTTTTCATCAGGAGAGCATTTACGCCCTATAATCTACATAATCTTAAACCACCGTCTTTCTTCTTTATAAAGAGAGACAGGAGGTGGAGGAGTGAATATAACCTTGGGAAAATATAGCCTCCCAGTCTCTTCTGGGAGAGAGGAAACTAGCACTGTCAATTAGTTTTATAGCACAATCAATGCTCCTATGGCTCTCAACCAACTTGGATCAGGTCAGCATAGCCTCAGACTTGAAAAAATGTGCATGACAAAGGGGACCATTAGAGTACATGCCTATCCAGGGATCCCTAAGGAGTGTGGTGTGGGAGTTTATAAAAGACAAGTATTCTTTCTGTATGGCGCATATACTGTAGGAATATCAGGGGTTTGGGTGAGTTATGTGATGCTTTCCCACAGGACTTCCATCCATCATGAGTGGACAGCAGATACTCCACCACACCAAAGTCTTTGGCCATTATTTGGTCATTTAAATTGCCTGCCACACCGTAGTCCACCAGGGCTTGAACAGACAGACTGTGCTTATCTTTTGCTTGCAGGTAATAGGGCAGAGAAGGAGGCCAGAAGATGGTCAGACATGTAGTCAACATGTAGGCCCAGCCCTAAATTTTGTTGAGACATCTGTACACACTTTATTCTAGTGTGGATTTTCCCCCAGCAGGAATCCTCTTCAAGCCATTTTACACTTACAAAGATCTGACTAGAATCTGTATCAACTAATATTTTTACCGGCACTGGAAAACTGGAACTAACAGGGTTTCTTCTAAAATCAACGCTGATAAATATTACTGATAAACAGCTGAGCTATAATTGCTTTTTTTACATTAATGGAGTGCTGATCATTTTACTTGTGTGGAATTGGTGCAGTGATGAGAAATGCAATGTTTTTATACATCAGTATAACACCATACTGATTTGTCCCATGGTTTCTCCCAGTTAGGTCACCCCAAACATTCTTATAATTCTGCAATGTATGAAAAAACTCTGACAAAACCTCTAAAGAAAATATGCTCAGTTCTAGGTGACACACCCCTGTAAGAACCACCCTATAGCACACATGGTGTGGTGTATAAAACAAGTCACTCATTCTCTTCAAGCTGCTAAGCAGCCATGAGTAAGCTTAATATAATACATCTATGTTTTCTCCTTTGTACAAAAATAGGCTCTTCATGTGAGCTGCTTGGTAAATTTGAAATGCAAGATATGTATAAAGAAGGAGACATTATGATTGGTGGAATATTTCCTATTTTTAACAAACAGGAGAATATTCTTGCTTCATTTGAGAAAGAACCACATACTGCTGAATGTAAAGGGTAAGTATGAAACATTTTTTGCACATAATTCAACAGTTAACAAATGTATAACTGTTTTATGTAAAAAACGGTATTCACCACAGATTTGATCTACGAGCATTCCGCTGGACTAGGATGATGATGTTTGCAATAGATGAAATAAACTCAGATGATTATTTGCTACCAAACATCTCTTTGGGATATAAAATATTGGACTCTTGTGCTTCTCCAACTAATGTCTTGCGAGCAGCCCTCACTCTGGTGAGCGGGTCAAAGGAAAATAATTCTTTCTGTCATCCACCTCCCATATCAGCTCTTATAGCTGAGTCAGGATCTACCCAGTCCTTAGCTGTGGCTGAGGCACTCGGACCATTCAGAGTGCCAATGGTATTTACTCAAACATGACCAAAAAACACATATATCTAAACTACATACTAAACTACATATTACATGAAGGTCTTTTAGACTTGCTTTAATGTTAAATTTAATTTCTTTGTGTTTGAATAGGTAAGCTACTTTTCAACATGTGCATGTCTGAGTAACAAAAGGAAATATCCCACCTTTTTCCGCACTATACCGAGTGACTATCACCAAGCAAAGGCTTTAGCTTTCCTGGTCAAACGATTTGGCTGGACATGGATTGGGGCTTTACAGTCTGACAATGATTATGGAAGAAATGGAATTTTAGCGTTCACAAAGGAAGTGGAGGCACTTGGGGTTTGTATTGCATTTGTTGGGACAATTCTGCGGACATATCCCCAAAATAAAATCCTTGAAGTTGTTAAAATGATAAAACAATCAACAGTTAAAGTGATTCTTGCATTTGTGCCAGAAGGAGATCTCTATCCTTTAATGCAAGAAGTGGTGAAACAGAACATAACAGGAAAACAGTGGATTGCAAGTGAAGCCTGGATAACTGCAGACCGACCATCAACTCCAGAGATGTTCAAATTTTTTGGAGGGACAATTGGATTTGTTATCCAGAAGATGGCTATTCCCAAACTGGGACCATTTCTAAAAAATATCAGCCCTTACCATAATTTAGATTCCAATTTTGTCATTGATTTCTGGGAAACAGTAGTGGGCTGTAGGCCTCTATCTTCAGTAAATATTTTACATAACAGCACAAAAGTATGCACAGGAACAGAAAATTTGAATTACACAAACCAATTCTATGACACTACACAATTAAGAATCGCATATAAAGTCTATCAAGCAGTGTATGCAGTTGCACATGCACTTCATAGTGCAATGTTTTGTGAAAAGCCAGAGAGTAATATCTCAAAGCTATGTTTTAATGCATCGCAAATTGCACCTGATATGGTAAGCTTGGTGTTTCAAATGCATGGCAGTTAAGCATTAATCGTTTTCATATCGGAAACATTACCAGCATTGCAATCTTTTTTTCAAGGTAAATGAGCACTTAAAAAAAGTACATTTTGTGGATACATTTGGGGGGAAAGTGTTCTTTGATGTGAACGGAGATCCACCTGTTTCCTATGAAGTCATAAATTGGCAACTGAGGGAGGGGAGAGTGCAGCATATTGCAGTGGGTCATTTCAGAACCTCTGTAAATGGAACATATGAACTTGTGATTGTTGAGGACAAGATTGTCTGGAGCACAGGAAATCAGGTAATAAAAAAATGAAATCTTTTTTTTTTCTTGTTCAGTTTATTAAGTTATCTAACATGTGTTCTGTTTCAGACCCCAAAAGCTGTTTGTTCAGAAATCTGCCCACTTGGCACAAGGAAAGCACAAATCAAAGGACTGCCTTTGTGTTGTTTTGACTGCATCCCATGTGCTGATGGGTCAATATCAAATATTACAGGTAAGGTTATCCATTTTTATATTAACATTTCCCCAAGTACTGCAATATATTAATTATTATATTAATATTCCCTAAGCATTGCAAGTTTAGTACTATTCTGAACATTTGTTTCCCTTATAGGAGCAGCAGATTGCATCACCTGCCCTGAGGAGTACTGGTCTAATGAAAGAAAAAACAGTTGTGTCATGAAAATCACAGAGTTCCTGACATACACTGAAACAATGGGGATTATTCTAATTGCTCTTTCACTATTTGGTGCATGTTTAACTTTTTCGGCCATGGTGGTGTTCATATATTTTAGAGATACACCAATAGTAAAAGCAAATAATTCAGAGCTTAGCTCACTGTTACTTCTCTCTCTTATCTTCTGCTTCCTCTGTCCTCTCACATTTATTGGTGAGCCCACAGTTTGGTCCTGTATGTTACGTCACACAGCATTTGGTGTCACCTTTGCTCTTTGCATTTCCTGCATGCTGGGGAAAACAATAGTTGTGGTGACTGCCTTCAGAGCAACACTTCCTGGTAACAATTTGGCAGAAAAGTTTGGGCCTGCTCAACAAAGGGGCATTGTGTTCTCATGCACTGCAATTCAAATTATTATTTGCATTCTTTGGCTAAAGATTAGCCCTCCATTCCCAGACAAAGTTTTTGAGCAACATAATAAAAAAATTTTTTTAGAATGCAACACAGGTTCCGATACAGCATTTTATGCAGTTCTAGGGTACATTGGCCTTCTCGCTGTGATTTGTTTGATATTGGCCTTTTTGGCTAGGAAGCTGCCTGATAACTTTAATGAAGCCAAATTCATCACTTTCAGCATGCTCATATTCTGTGCAGTGTGGATCACCTTTATTCCAGCTTATGTCAGCTCTCCTGGAAAATACACAGTAGCTGTAGAAATATTTGCAATTTTGTCTTCTGCTTTTGGCTTGCTGTTATGTATCTTTGTCCCAAAATGTTATATCATTTTAATCAAACCTGAGAGAAACACAAGAAAACATGTAATGGGGAAAAAATCCTAAACATATGTAAAGCATATAAAACACGAGACTCCACAGCATAGTTCTCAAATCATCTTGTTTTAAAATAGGCCAAAAGGCTTTGAGACTTCCATCACTTCCAATACGTTCAACTTACCATCGTTTAATTTGCAACAATATGTCAATATTATCAAATTGTTTTATATTGTTAAATTGAAAGATTCTGAAAACACAGGTCCTACTGTCCCGTTAAAACCATCATCAATAATAACCAATTGTAGGCTAAATGTTCTGTTTGCATGTATGTATCCTGCATATGCGTATTAAATTACTATTTTTTCCTAACTACATTTTTCAAATTATAATCTTCTGTTTAAACATCTCTGTGAACTCTACACGTCTACCAAGAAAACACACATACATTTAAAAAAAAATGCCTTTGTTGAACACTTGTTATCCATCTTAGGTAGCTAGATTTCTCATACTTATGATTATGGCATATAAATGTAAGGAGATGTAAAATTAACTAGATTTGCAGTTCCTGTGTGAACTACTATAGTGCTTGAAAAGATCTGCAAGTGTGCGTGTATGTGTATGTGACTGTATATGTGTTTGAGTATGTGACTGTGTGTGTGCATGCATGCGAGTGTCTGCGTTTCTGTGTAGATGAACAAGACCTCCTTGGGTATGTCTGTGCGTGTCCCTGTGTGATACGTGTGTGTGTGTGTGTGTGTGTGTGTGTGTGTGAGAGAGAGAGAGAG
>JAOYMR010000026.1:7859879-7874244 GCA_025802075.1 Tenebrosternarchus preto
TTTGGTTTGATTATTTGTATTTTTGCTCCCAAGTGTTTCATAATTGTGTTTAGACCTGAGCAGAATACCAAGAAACATCTTATGGGTAAAGTTCCCTCTAAAGCTCTTTAAGACCCTCACATAAATAGCAGATAACATGAAGATCCCACAGCCTGCATGGTTATGATAAACCTACATGCACATAATACATCAGCCTTACATATAAAATTATTGTCATTATTTCATGATTGTATCTGGAAATATATATGGTGTCAACAAGCATATGCTTGCAAAATTGCTGATAATAACAATATTTGCGGAAACTGATAAATAAGTGTCATTATTACATGACATATCACTGTTTATAAAGAATGGGTTGTTTTTGCTCTATGTGAGGGTTGAATTTTTGAATGGATATTAGCAGTTCATGAAATATCTGCTCAAATTCGTCTGGACATATTTCTGTGTGGACTTTGACAATGATACATAAATAATAACAATACATACTTTTTATTTGTGATTTTCTTTACTGATTTTTAAATAATGTACATGCACGATTACACAAGTAAAAGTCTTTTGGGTCCCTGGACATGTCATTGTTCATAAAATAAACAACATTACCAAATAACTTGCATGTATTCACAAGCATATTTTTTTTTATTATAATGTATAGTAAAGTATAATGAAATACTAAAAATAGAGATGCTGTCTGTCACTGTCCTGTAGTTACACACTTGTATAAGAAGGAGGTATAAAAGTGCCAACACAAATTTGACAATTGGTCACCAGCATATCTTGAATCGACAGCATATCTTGAATCATTAGTTCATTTGTAAGCTTTTCCCAGTCATTCCTTTTTTGGTATTGAGATCAGGCCTCAGAAGAATGATGTAACATTTAGGAGCAAATATACAAAACAGGAGTCCAAAAGCAGAGGCCAGGATGGCGAATACCTCCACTGCTACTGTGTATTTCCCTGGGGTGCTGTTGTAGGCCGGGATGAATGAGATCCACACAGCAAAAAATATCAGCATACTGAATGTGATGAGCTTGGCCTCGTTAAACGTATCCGGAAGCTTCCGGCCCAGGAAGGCCAGAACAAAGCAAATGCAGGAGAGAAGGCCGATATAACCCAAGACCATGTAGAAGCCTAGAGGCCAGACATCCTTACACTCCAGCACGATCTTCCCGTCCTGGTATGACGTGTTTTTATAGGGATATGGTGGCGCTAATGCCAGCCAGGCCATGCATAAGACCGCCTGGCCGGCAGTACAGGTGACGATGAAGGCCCTCTGCTGAGGAGGGCCAAAGCGTTTGAGGGTGCTGGATCCAGGGATGGTGGCCCGGAAGGCGAGCAGGACCACAATGGTCTTGACCAAGATGCAGGAGATGCAGAGGACGAAGCTGATCCCGAACGCTGCCTGTCGGGCCTGGCAGGACCACAGTGAAGGACGGCCCATGAATACCAGCGAGCACAGGAAGCAGAGTTTGAGTGAGAGCAGGAGAAGGAAACTCAGTTCTGAATTGTTGGCTTTGACTATAGGCGTAGCTCGGAAGAGGAAGAAGATTACTGAGACAACAGTAGCCGCAGCTACTCCAAGGAGAGAGAGGATAACTAGGATAATACCCATGATCTCCTGAAAGGAAAGGAACTCCTCAATACCAGCAACACAAGCCACTCGCTCAGTATTGGACCAGAAGTACAGCGGACACCGGATACATTCTGTGGCTCCTAAGTAAAATATGAACAGGTGTTACTGAACTATAAGTCACTCATATAGCACTGAGTATATATACATTTAATAAATGTGCATAATAACTGTAAGATATGTATTCACAAAGAGATCCTTGAAAAACAAATGCAGAACCATTTTTCAGAAAAAAATAAAATAAAGCAAATAAGAAAAACATGGAATTTATATTTATGGATAAATATCAAAACATTAAAAAAATAGATCCAATCGGAGATGCCACAAACTTTACTGTTTTGTATAGTTTTTACACCTGTTTACCTGAGGTGTTGGTGAACTCCCCCTCAGCACAGGGCAGGCAGTCCAAACAGCAGAGGGGCTGACCTGGCCTTGGGGCCTGCCGAGTCCCTGGAGGACATGGTGATGAACACAGAGACACAGGAACCTGCACACAGAGACAAAAGAACCTTGAGGACACAGTGATGAGCACAGAGACACAGGAACCTGCACACAGAAGCACGGGAACATAGAGGACAGACACAGGAACCTCCACATAAAAAGGCCCTAAAAACAGCTTTGGACAATTTCAGGAACAAGGCTCTATACCCATTTAGTTGACTGACTGCATTTGGTTTATTATTCCTTATAATTACAGTCATTAACCTGTAAAAACCAGCATGGAAATACATCCATGCCTTATGTAGCTTTGGTGCTCTAAATGGACTTATTAATGTAACAGTAAACTAATTCGTTTTTTACTTTCTGTCATACACTGCAGTTAAGCCTGCTAGCCACACCAGACTAACCTGGTTCTGCCCTCCCGTCCACTCTATCAAGCTTTGGTCCATCTCAAGCTGCTGTCCAGGAGAGGCTGAACCATCATAGCCTCCCACTCTCTGGAACTGGATGTCCCCATGTCCATCCCTCTGCCAGTTGATGATGTCATACAGGGGAACTGGCTCACCGTTATGGTCAAAATACACCTTTTCTCCAAACTCATTTGTGAAATTCACTTTCCTTAGGTGATGAAGTAACTATTGGAATTGATATTAGCAGAGACGGAATGACTGACAATGTAGTGTTAATAGCAATTTATCTACAAAACAAACAAAAAGACCCTAATCTAATTTTCTATTACCTGTCCTGACGTGAACTGTGACTCATTGTTGCAGCCTCTCTGATCTGAGTGTTGTTCCATAGGTGTGCACTGGAGCAGGTGGTGTAAGGCATGGCCAATGGCATACACTGCCTTAAATACATTATAGGAAACCCGCACTGGATATACACTTGTGTAGCTGCTCTCAACCAGCTCCAGATCCTCCAGACCAGAACAGAGCGACCTGTCCAAGGCCTCACCATCTCCATAAGGCAGTCTGCAGCCAAACTGCTCCTCCCAGAACAGGTTTGTGAAGACAGAACCAGGGTTAGGTGAGGGCCTCACACTGAGGAGGAACTCATGCAGCCCAGAGATGTTGGCGCCCCTGAATGAAAACCCCAGCGTTCCAGCCAGCACATGCTGGAACTTTGGGGCAGTTAGGACTCTGGCAGTCACCCACGCTTCGCTTGCCACCCACTGCCAGCCAGTCAGGTTCCGCCGCGCCACCTCAGACAGCAGCTCCATCAGCTGGCCCTCTGTGGCGAACGCCACCACCACTCGGGCCGTGGAGGTCTCTAGGGCGTTGGCGATGGCGTTGATCTGTGCCAGGGTGGGCACCTTGGGGATGGTGCGGTGGAATGCCACGCAGCCGCCCCATTCCTCCAGCTGCTCTGTGAAGGCCTGGATGCCGTAGCGGCTGTAGTCATCCTCTGTGCCCACGGTGCCCACCCACCTCCAGCCAAAATGGACCATCAGCTGTACTAGAGCACGGACCTGGAAGACATCGCTGGGAACAGTGCGCAGGAAGGAGGGGTACAGACGCTTATCAGTCAGACATGTGCAGGTTGCAAAGTAGCTGATCTGGGAGAGAAGCAAGTAAGGGAAACAGGACAAGAAAGAATTAAGTCTTTGTTTTTATCTGTAGAGGTGGCAAATGATAACTGCTTTTTAAAGAATAATTAATATATGATTTTATCCTTATTTGCATGTGAAATGAGGAATATTATTTACAGAATGGTGTGATCCAGATAATGAATTATCATTAATAGGAACTCAATTTAAAGGAACAATGCGTCAAGGTTTAATTGTACAAGTTAAGTATTGTAAAGTAGATGCCATAAAAATGACACACAAGCATTTAATGAGGATCCCTGACCAACATCCATGTTTTGTTACTTTCTCTAAGGTGGCTTTTCAAACATTACACCTTTAGACTGTGGCCTATTAAAAGAGTACAACAGGAGACATGAAAAGCTACAGGGGTCAGTGGAGCAAAAAGGCAGGTTAGTATTGCCATGATGTCTGTTTACCACATGAGGGGCTTTTTTACACCTTACAACTTTTGTTAAAAACCTGGCAACCAACATTATTCGTATTACAGAAATCAGAGGAACCAAAATTCAGACTGTCATTATAAAATGTCAATGAAACACGAGAACATGTTCTAAAGGTTGAAAACCACTTCCTCCTCAGTATTATTATCATACATCCATGGCATTAATACAGACATCTTCTTACCACACGCACATACAGCCTCTAACAAACTAGAATGTTATCAGAGAGAAAATGTAATTACAGGATTTAATCAAAGAGTGATTACACATTTTAAACTGCCTGAAATCTAACGACAGATGAAATGAGCCAGAAAGATGAAAACAAGGCGAGAAATAAAACCCTCATTAGGATAATTTGTTTCTTAAGTGATTTTCATGATTCCACTTTTCACAATAAATGAAACTTACACAACATGGACTGGGAAAGTAAGAAATGTGAAACCAGCTCTGAAACTGAATCAGTTATATAACAAAACATTGATGTGGAAGATGACGGCTTACCATGCTTAGGTTTTTATGTAAATTATAAAAAGCTTTTAAAGTGTAAATGCCCTAAGGTGAACATGTCTACTGCATACAGTTATACCGTAATTTCAACACGTAATGTGGCTGTTTATTTCTACATTGCAGCTTGTAGAACCACATTTTTAACAGTCATATTTAATGACCAAACCTGTTCTCACCAGTGGGATCTCAAATGGCCCTAATGTATGAGCTACTGCTCGGGTCGGTGTGGAGGACGCCAGGCCTATGACAGCGGGGACTGGAGCTCTGGAGAGGCAGTGGGGGTTGCTGCTTGCAGAACCCTCTGTCCGTGCAAATGAGGAGCCATTGATCAGAGAGAACATGCTCTGCAGACTGGTATGGACGTGATCGCAGCTGTCCAGAATCCGATAACCCAGCTGCACCCCTGGCAGAAGCCTGGGGTGCCTGTTAATCTCCTCAATGGTAAACACCATAGTCATGACCCAGCGAAAGGCCCTCAGGTCAAACCTGAAGAAAAGAGAGAGAGAGAGAGAGAGAGAGAGAGAGAGGAAAAGAGGGAGTAAAGAAGAAACCTGAGCTGTGGTGAGGAGGTCAGAACTGATGAGGACAAAGTGAAAATGATACTGAAGTATTAAATATAAAAAGAAAAATCCAGTGTGAGATTTCACAGCTCACATTAACTGGGGTGAGGACTTTATAAAGCTACCTTGAATATGAAAAAGCTGTTACATAAATAAAACATCATTACTATTACTATTGTTTTTTGTATTATTATTATTATAATAATCAGAGATCTTAGTGACTTGCAGGCATTTTACACTGGAGCCACCCTGTCTGTGTTAAGCCAGCCTGTTACGTCTCTTTCAAATAGGGTCTTTGTTTTAGAACCTGTTGGCAGTCAAACTCACCCACTACACCTCCGATGCTGCACACGATCTGTAAAGGCATGGTCAGGTTCTGGAGCTATGTAGTGCAGGGGGAAGAGTCCTCCAAGGATAACATCTCCATCCAGCTCCAACGCCTTAGGGGCAAATTCGCCCAGCCTCTGACATCCACTACCTAACTCAGAGGATCTAACCCTGGGCCAAGCAAGCAGAAAGAGGGCTGGCATTACCAGCTCACCCAGTGGTGTCTTTCCAAGCATCACAGAGGGTCCTAGACAAGATCATCAGCATTGATGACCCCATGCACAGTTCCTGTCCGAGTGGAAGACTCTGCTTTATAAACAAGGTTGGAATCATGCTGTGTGGTGATACGTCATTGGTCATGAAACGGGCCAATGAGAAAGAAGCGAGGTCAGTAATCCAGCTGTGACTTTAGTTTTGGCAATTTTAAAATGTATTAAAAATGTATGCTGGTTGGCATGTCTAGAAAAATGGAAAAACAATGTAAACGATGTAATATAGATTTTTTTTTGGTCAATACAAAAAAAGCAAGAAAGAAAGAATAAAAGAAACAAAGCATTTTCCTCTACTTCAGTAAAGGTCTTATCGGTCATGTATGTTTGTAGTTCTTGCTCAATTTAATAAAATCAAATTGTTAAATGTACATGAGGTAAATATGAGTGCACACAAATGAAATGTATGAACATCAACAGTGTGGACTTTTGTAAATGAGTGGCTCAAATAATCCATGTAGAACATGCTACTGAATATTGAATTGTCTTCACAGAATCAGTGGTTTAAACAACCAAGATCTTTTGAGAAAATGTGTGTGAGACCAAAAAAATTGTAATCCAGAAACTTCCTTTATTGGCATGAGCATCAACCAACCATGTTTTCTTTCTCTGCCAGTTAGTTCCCCTCAGTTATCAGGACTCAGTTCTTTGTATATTTCTGGAATGTCTTGCTTTAATGGCCTGTGACTGAAGTCTGCACTGTGACTTGGCCACTCAAAAAACCTTCAGTTTGAAAGAAGCTACATTAATGTTGATTTACTCAACATTAATGTAGGATATTTTGGGCATTAATTTTGAGTGACCACTGTCAGGTTGCAGTCACCCTGAAGAATCTCGTGATACTGGATGATGTTCACTGGTTCCTGTAAACCATCCAATAAGAAGCCTCACATTTTTATTCTTCCTCCCCCAATATACAAAATAGATTCAAAGCCCATAACATCAGTTACACTTTATAATTTCACTTTGCTGCCCGTAAGTGACCATGAGTGTTTAAAGCCATTGTTTCTGAACAAACATGCCCACATAAAATAGTGCGTTTATCTAAAAAAGACTTATATATTATTATTTAGATGATAAATCAAACCACATTTGTGCCTAATCATATAAATCAAATCAAATAAAGTCATGGTAAGGAGTTTTTCCCTGTGTGTCAGTGTGTGCATGCGTGTGTCAGTGTGTGCATGTGTGTGCATGTATCTCAGAGCAAGATAAGTGGCACTGAGGGAATATCCTGTGTGTGTAAGGAGTGCACCAGTGGCAGGTTCAGTCTTCAGAAGGTGCACAGGTGCACAGCACATGCCATATCAAATTCAACACTGCCATCTGCAGGGCAAGCTAGGACTCACAGGCACTGTCTTGACGGGCATTTTATCCATAGTTTGGTGACCGAGTTTAAGGCAACCATATTTTGGAAAAACTGATCAGTATTAATGTATTTCATGAATTTATTTAATGATTTTGCTTTATGTCATGAAATCACCAAAGGGATTTCAATCTCAATTATAAAGGGGAGGGGTTTGATCTGAAGGTATATATGCTGATTTCAGAATGCTTACATAATGGAAAAATTTTAGCTCTGAAACCTATATTTCAGTCCCATTTTAACACAGACCAGTAAAGGTCACAGAACAGATATGGCACAGAAGGGCAGACAGAGAGCTGGTGTCATCTCTTTCCTGTGTATGAGCATAGCCTAGAACTCATTATAAGACAAATAAACCAGCACACCAAAACTCTGGAGATGAAACCCAGCAATGAACTGGGTCAACACTTATTATATTTGGAATACGAACTGCACTGCTTAAGAATGGTAAACTTGGGTCTCACAGTCTTTTGTTATTAATTCAACATATAGTGTATAATGTATTCCTGTAAACATACAGTATGTTGAATTGCAGTCATTCACAGTTCCTCCAACTGTGTTCATGCATTTGCACAAAAAACAACTGTAAAAATGAAAAGTAAAAAGCAAAGAAGCAAAAAGAAAAATAAAAACAACTTCAATGGCACCATTTCCACAGAGGCCCACATGACCACACCTGCTGCATAAAACAATACCTCACACCCCCATCTTTATCACAGAGCTGAAGGACACGGAGTAGACTAAGAGTGATAGAAAGAGAGAGAGAAAGGTAGCAAGCAGAGGGGGAAATATGTGGTTGGTTTCATACCTGTGTTTGAGCATGGCCTGGAGCTCCTCAGCCTCCCTGTCCCTCTCTGCACCCCCGGACCCGGGTCTTTCCCCTGGATCCAGCCCTTGCCGGCTCCGCGGGCACTTCCAGCTGAATGGGATGCGGCAGGATGGAGACCTGATTCTGGGAGGCCTGTTCGAGGTCCACTTCCTCACCGTGTTCCCAGAGCTGAACTTCACCAGCAAGCCGGAGCAGCCCTACTGTCAGCAGTGAGTTGCCTCTTCCAGAGCTTTACAGCGCTCAAAGAGAACCAGAGATACAACATTTAAAAGGTGAAGCCAGAGCATCATAAGGACTGATACGGTAGTTTCATTTATTTGTGAAAGAACAAAATGCTTAAGGACACCTCACACCCCCCCCCAAAAAAATTGTTCAGCTCTATTAACAAGGACACTGTTTATTTGCTTATAAAAGGAAGCAGTCAAATGTGAGATTCTTCTAAGCTTCTTTTGTTTTTGGCTGTTTCTTGTTCTTTTACCTGTCCAAAAGAACCTACACAGTTATATGTTATAGGGATTCTGTCCTGCTCGTCTTTTTTTTTTAATTGTTGTATTGTATTACTGAATTAATGTTTGATTTATTTCATTAGTCTTCACTAACATGCTTTTACATCACAGATAAATTGAATATAATTTCCTGACAAGCCTTCTGTATTCATATTTTTCAAATTTTAGTTAAGATTGTGATTTTATTTTTGTCAAAAAGTCAGCTACTGTACAGTACATTTCCACAAATCAAAATAATCATAAAATAAGTCCAGACACAGTGGACTCGTGTAATTTAATTCATGTACCAATCACCAGTTCATCGTGACCTTTTTGTCTTCCTCAGGTTTGATATGGCAAGCTTCCAGCAGGCACAGACAATGGCTTTTGCCATTGATGAGATCAACAGGAATGCCCACCTGCTGCCCAACATTACCCTGGGCTACCAGCTGTACGATAACTGCGTGAAGCTGGCGACGGCGTTCCGAGCAGCCATGGCCCTGATCAGTGGGACCGAGGAGTCTGTCTCAAGCCTGGACTGCACTGGCTCCCCCCCGGTGATTGGAATAGTGGGGGACCCGGGATCCACTCACTCTATTGCTATCTCTAGTGTGCTGGGGCTGTTTCAAGTGCCCATGGTACAGATTCAGGGAAAACTCAGTTTGCTTTCCATGAGTGAAAAATTGAGAAAGAATGTCTTATAATTATATGATTATCTTAAAATGATTTACTGTAGTTAAAATGATGTATTTATGTCATTTTTAGCATTCACTGATACTTTCCTTTCCCCACGCGGTATCTCTGTCTCTCTCTCCCTCTCTTTCCTTTCCCCACGCGGTATCTCTGTCTGTCTCTCTTTCAGTCTTCCTGTTACATATACACTGTCTGTAGATCTACATCTATTTTTCACACCCTCGTTATCTCGCCCTGTCCTTCACTGTCTTCTCCTACATCAGGTGAGCTACTTCGCCACCTGCTCGTGTCTCAGCGCCCGGCATCAGTACCCCTCCTTCTTCAGGACCATTCCCAGCGACGCCTTCCAGGTCCGCGCAATCGTGCAGATCTTGAAGCGCTTTGGCTGGACCTGGGTGGGTCTGATCTACAGCGACGATGACTACGGCATCCACGCTGCCCTCGACTTCCACCAGGACTTGCAGGGGCAGCTGGGTGGCTGCATGGCTTACTCCGAGATCCTTCCACGAGACAACAACCGCGGGGATGTGGGCCGCATTGTCGAGGTGGTCAGAGCTTCCACGGCCAAGGTAGTGGTCGTGATATCCACAGAGGCTTACCTGTTGCCGCTGATGGACGAAGTGGCTGAGAGGAACGTGACTGGCAGGCAGTGGATTGCCAGCGAAGCCTGGGCCACCTCTCCCATCTTCCTCACGCAGCGTCTGCTGCCCTTCCTCGGAGGCACACTTGGGATCGCCATCCGCCGTGGTGAGATCCAGGGGCTCCGGGACTTCCTGCTGCACCTCCGCCCTGACAGAGACCCCAAAAACAACATAGTGAGGACCTTCTGGGAGGAGATGTTTGGGTGCACATTTGATTCTGGTGACACACAAGCTGGTGGAGAAAGGGAGAGAAAGTTGTGCACAGGAGAAGAAGACCTGCGCATCATGGAGACAGCGTACACTGACATGTCTGAACTCAGGGCTTCCTACAATGTGTATAAGGCTGTTTATGCTCTCGCACATGCACTGCATGCACTAACACAGTGTGAGGAGGGAAAAGGACCCTTCACTGGACACAGCTGTGCCAGCATACACACCCTGCAGCCCTGGCAGGTACCCCCCCCCCCACGCACACACACACACACACACACATACACACACATTGAAATGCTGCATAAACCTCTACCAACCAGGGACTAACAAATTGAAAATATATAATATTCTGTAAAACTGCTTTGCAACTTAGGCTTCACAAATGAAGATCCAGAAATCCTTTTAAAGTGTGTTTACTGTTCCCTATATTATAGACTTAATACTCAGGTCAGCCGCTAAAACACCTTTAGGAGTCTCTCTGTGTTTTATCTATTGTCCCCCCTTGTGTAGGTTGTCCATTACCTGCAGAATGTAAACTTCACCACTGGATTTGGTGACCATGTGTCCTTTGACAAGAACGGCGATGCCTTAGCCATCTATGATATCATGAACTGGCAGCCAGACCCAGATGGGTCAATCAGAGTCCATACGGTTGGTGTTGTGGATGAGGCTGCCGAGGGAGGCAATGTCCTTAAACTAGAGGAGGGCGCCCTCTACTGGAACTTCGAGTCAAACAAAGTAAATTATATTCTGTTTTCAAATTATATCGTAAGTGTAAATACGGGGCACACAATACTTTTGCCAACAGCAGACTCATATGGGTGATGCGTAAGTTAAATATTGCCATTGAATGTAGCAACATTAAAAGTAATTAGCATGGCTGTAAATACTCAGTACATGTTGTATACACATGGAGAGCACAGAAAATACACACAAAACCAATTCAGTGCTGATGAAATGCACATTGGTCCTGAAGTGACAAATATCTTTTTCCCTTTCTTCAGCCACCTCGGTCTGTGTGCAGTGAAAGCTGCCCCCCAGGCACCAGGAGAGCCAGACGGAAAGGTCTGCCCATCTGTTGCTTTGACTGTCTTCCCTGTGCAGATGGAGAGTTTAGCAACGCAACAGGTTAAAAGGGCTTTGATACATGCAGTTCAATTTCTCATCTTTTTCACTGTTGCTGAAGTCTTCTTGTCCATTTAGTCCTTTTCACTTTCATTCATTTTATACTTATTTATTTCACTTTTCTCTTTGTCTTTTTTCTCTCCACTCTCTCTCTTTGCCCCTCTCAGACTCTATTGAATGCACTGCATGCCCTGAGGAGCTCTGGCCCAGCCCAGAGAAGGATCGATGCGTCCCTAAAGCAGTCGAGTTTCTGTCCTACGAGGAGCCGCTGGGCATCTCCCTGACCGTGGCCTCCCTGCTGGGCTCCTGCTTCTGCACCGGGGTTCTGGGTGTTTTCACGCATCACCGCCACACCCCCGTGGTCCGTGCCAACAACTCAGAGCTCAGTTTCCTGCTTCTACTGTCACTCAAACTGTGCTTCTTATGTGCACTGCTGTTCATTGGCCAGCCGCAGACGTGGACATGCCGACTGAGGCACGCGGCCTTCGGCGTCAGCTTCGTGTTAAGCGTTTCCAGCATCCTGGTCAAGACCATGGTGGTCGTGGCTGTCTTCAAGTCTTCTCGGCCTGAAGGCCAAAATGCAATGAAGTGGTTTGGTGTACTCCAACAGAGAGGCACAGTGATGGCCCTCACAGCCCTCCAGATAGCTATATGTGTGGTCTGGCTGGCCACAGCTTCTCCCACACCCCTTAAAAACACACGTTACATCAGCTCTAAGATAGTGTACGAGTGTGCCATGGGATCTGTGCTGGGCTTTGCCACTCTGTTGGGTTACATTGGCCTGCTGGCTGCCGTGAGCTTCCTGATGGCTTTTTTGGCGAGGAACCTTCCAGATAACTTTAATGAGGCCAAATTCATTACCTTCAGCATGCTGATCTTCTGCGCAGTGTGGATCACCTTTGTGCCAGCATACATCAGCTCTCCAGGAAAGTATTCAGTGGCAGTAGAGGTCTTTGCCATTCTGGCCTCTAGTTTTGGTTTACTGCTGGCCATATTTGCACCAAAGTGCTATATCATCCTCTTGCGCCCTGAGAGGAACACTAAAAAGGCAATCATGGGGCGAACAAGACAAAAGAAATAGCTATAGGATGGTCCTTATCGAAGGGTTATACACGCTGTCAGCATAATACTGTACCTTCATGTAAAGTTGCATAAATAATAATAATAAATAATAATACATTTTATTTTAAAGCGCCTTTCATAACACCCAAGGACACTGTACAGGATAAAGTAAAATAAATAGGTCAATAAAGCAGAATATAATGAAAGAACAATTAAGAGTTGGGAAAAGCAGTCCAAAACAGGAGTGTTTTCAGTTCAGATTTAAAAGTGTTGAGTGAAGCACAGGAACGAAGGGAAATGGGGAGCGAGTTCCACAACTTAGGGCCAACAAAACTGAAGGCTCGTTCACCGAAAATCTCTACATCTTGGATACTATGCAAATACACTTGAGGAAATTTGAATCACGTTTAGTGTGTAAAGTCTCTATTTTAATGCACAAAGTGATTTGTGAGACAAGAAATACTCAATGCTCAATACTCAATGCTCATTTGGTCTGTGAAATCGCATGTACCCACTGTTTAATAATGATATAAACATACTGAAATATGGGGTGGAAATTGTTTTTCTAAGGTTAAGGTCACATTTAGACTTCAGATATTAAACAGAAATTATCAATAGTATGCATTTAGGCAAGCATAAAAAGTGGCAGAATACAGCTGTGATCCATGAACAAAATGAGGTGATATACTCTTAGTGTACACCACACAAGGACAATAACCTACACTCGGGTCTTAGACAGTGAGAACTAAATACATGGATCATCAGGACAGGGGATGAGAACAGTGTGTGTTTGATGTAAGTGAGGGGTGGTGCTACGGCGGAAACAAACTACTGTCATATAGTAACAAACTACTGTCTGTAAACTACTGCTTGTGAGGATTTTTGTTTTGTTTTTGTTTGGGGTTTTTTTTGGTGGTGGTGTCTTTTTGTGTCGTTTTTCTTTTTTAAATGGTATCTTTTTAAATGATATTTTTTCCCAAGATTTACACTTCAGATTAAATGTCATGTATTATTTACTTAATAAAAAAGTACTCTCATGATAACTAGAAATTGGTCTTATTTATCCACATAAACTGCAAATGTTTAATCAAAATCAGTCCATGTGGTTATGATGCAGTGTTAAAACTCTCTTCTTAGAGGAGCAGATCATCTACATCCTAACCTTTTCTAACATTCTGATATGTCAGTATCTCATGTATAGTATTATGAACCTGTGTGTGTGTGTTTGTGTGGCAAAAAAGGAAGAAAGATTATTGAACTCCAAATCCTCTCGTGACTCTGGCAAAATAGAACAATTAACTCTGACATCACTGGGGTTGTTTAATTTGTCCCTGTTTTCTCTGTGGATTAAGATCAAAAAGAATTCTCACTGAAATAAAGCAGTTAATACCTCAAAATGATACACTGTATGCCCATTGCGGGAATAAAAACATTTTTAAAAATACAAAAGATTACAAGGTAATTTATAGAACTCTACCTACAATACATATGCATCCAATCAATTTTGTACTGAATGACACAAAAACATTTTTGCTCACATGCTTCTGTGGGCTGGAAAATTACTTCAGGTCCATGCGGACTTCCTCCAATTACCCCAAATGATTTTTCGCTCTGGGCAAATTTACCTCTACTAAACAAGAGCTTCTTCCCTCTCCCTGTCTTTGTAGGAGATGTGAAACTTTGCTCCCCTCTTACCTTCTCTCACTCTATCACCCTCCCTGTCTCTAGTGAGCCATGGCACTGACTGCATGGCGATGGGTACTTAGGTTCCTGGCTGCGATGGCCTGGATGCACTCTGTAGATCCTTCATGCACTCTGCAGAGCAGGTCCATCTCTGGGAGCCTGTACAAGGAAGGTGAGGTGATCATCGGGGGTTTGTTCCCTGTTCACATTGAACCTGCTGAACCTGACCACACTTTCACTCACAGAGTGCAAGGAGGACGCTGTCAAGGGTGAGTAAACTATGGGTTTCATTATGACAAATGTGTCAATGATGAAAATGCAAGCAAAAATATTCAACATTACATGGTTAAATTTGTTTCCATCAGTATTTCTCTTGTCTCTTTCTTTCTCTCAGCCTTGAACTGCGGTCTTACCGCTGGCTCCAGTCTATGATCTTTACTGTGGAGGAAATCAATAGAGACCCAGCTCTGTTGCCTAACCTCACTCTGGGCTACCTGGCTGCAGA
>JAOYMR010000026.1:7876744-7887453 GCA_025802075.1 Tenebrosternarchus preto
ATTTACCTATATTTACCTATATTTACCTATACCTATATTTACCTATATTTACCTATATTTACCTATATTTACCTATACCTATATTTACCTATATTTACCTATATTTACCTATATTTACCTATACCTATATTTACCTATATTTACCTATATTTACCTATATTTACCTATACCTATATTTACCTATATTTACCTATATTTACCTATATTTACCTATATATTCCTAGACCATTCTGATTTTATTCTGATCATTATCATTATTCCGATCATTTCATTACTAATGCCACGGTTCTGCACAGTTGTGTAATCACTCCCACACTGTGTGTAATCATTTTACATATTTCGGGGGTAAGCTGATATATATATATATATATATAATGCATATTATATATATTATGAATTTGTAAAAAATTTAATAATTATAACAAATGTGTTTAAAAAGGAGATCATTTATAGCAAATAACCTCACATCACTGTCCCTGTTATTATTAGTATTATCTATGTCAGAATAGTCAATATAAGAGTCTAAATAAACATTTAACCTTCATGTTTCAAAACCTGCTGTCCCTTAAGAAAGGTTTTATAAAGGTCAAGAAAACTGATACCGAACACTGAATGACACATAAATTATGGAAGAGATCACAGCATGGCAGCTACATCTCTCTGGCCATGCCAGATATGTAAACATCCCCCACACTGCTATATTTGCAGAGAAACAGAATAAGTGGCAGTACCTACTGGGTATAGTACTGCTTGAACAACCATGACTTTATGAATGTCACTTCTGTGTTAAGAAATAGTGAGAAACTTGCAAAGAGAAACAAATGTTTGAATATACTAGTTAAATGCTTCTTTTTTGTACATCTAAATATGCATGACCTATTAAATTAACAATATTGTACAAATAAAACAAGAAAAAAAATCCATAGTCCTGTGGTGGGGGTGTTAGGGCATTGGAACAGACGCAAACAGAGACGGTGGAGACTCCTAGAATGCTGTGCACATCTCCGTAGAATTTATGTTTAATGTTTGTTAAAATATCTTTGACTACAGTATGTGTTAATTTGTCAGGTGCCTCGTTTCCTATTTTAGTAATGTGTTTACCATCTTTTTGAGAGCGTTTGCCTAATAGTTATTATAATATAACCTCCCCCATTTTCCCAGTTTAGTTCAGTTCCTTTCTGCTAGTTTGCAATGTGTCTTTCTAAAATATTTGCTTGTTTGTTTGTTGTTTATTTTCACCAGAAAATGGCATTCCATGGGGCTTCTTAAGGACCGATGCCACAATACCTAAAAAGATATAAGGCTTTTGCAGCACTAGTCTATAATTTATTTACTGAATTATACAGTAAAGCTCCACGAAATGTAATGGAAGCTGAAAGAAAGTAAGACGGGAAGGAAAATCTCCATTAGAAAAATGTGCTCACTTAATTTCATGATACTGACTTGATGTGTTTCACTTCTGAGGATAAATCTGCCAAGCTGTCAGTCGCAGGTGTGCAAGTAAACAGATTTCACAAAAAATTCAGTTCTATCTGCTGTAATTACAGAATACAGATTACCCACCCAAAACAATTACATAATTGTACATTATTGCATATAATAGCTGTGATGTCAGCTATATGCTTTGTTCCCACAATATGCAACAAATAGTGGTTTTAAAAGTGTTTATGTAACTCTGTAATCGACTTGCTCTGCCCTGCAAATACAGTCATAAATACAGTTGTTTTGTTTTGTTTTTTGTTTGGGGGGGGGGGGGGGGTAACTAAGATTGGTCCCCGGAAGATTTGCTGAAAGCACCAGGTGTTTACACACCTTTTTTTAGAAGAATATTATCGTCTATCCATCTGAAGCTGCCTGCAGCATCCACTGCTCAGAAATAGAGGTCTGGTGCCAGAGCAGTAGCACATAGGCCCACTTTCATATCACATCGTAGGGGCTACTGGATAAGATATGGCCATGGATGTGTCCCTCAAGTATGTGCAGCAAACAGAAAGGCTTGATAGAGTCATGCCTCTTGTAACGCATTGAAGGGGGGTTGTCTGGGAACCTCAAACTATGTCATTCTGATTAAGAGTTGTGTTTTTAAGAGTTTCATTGATGGCAGGAGAGGGACTTTAAGATGTAGTATATAGGAAAAGTGAGTATCTTTTGCCTTGAAAAATTCCAGTTGAACATTTTGGATCATTTCATCCAAACTCTGCATATTAATAATCACATGAGATTCCTTTCATTTTCTGACTTTATTTTCAGATTAAATGTTCCAGTTGTATTATTAATGGCCTCTGATGTCAAAGTAGCAATGCCTTTATCAAATAAATTGCAAATGTTTCATTAAAAATAGTTCGTATCAACATGATTAATAGATTAATGTTCATTTGAACCTGATTATTCATCAGGATCATTTGGAATTAATCAGGTTAATTATAAATCATTAATTGTAAATTAATTTTCTACCTTGAAAGTGTTTCCGATGGTACTTAAATATATGCATGATTAGTGATGATTGAATGAAGGATATGAAGTGTCATGGGATCCATAACTTATGAACGATGAAAGCAGAGAAAAAAGCCCTGCAAACCCAAAAATTGTTTTTTATTGTGTTTTTCCCATGAGAAATTTCTTGGTATTGTTTTCTGGTCTGAGCAAAATTATGTAACATTTGGGAGCAAATATGCAAATTAGGAGTCCAAAACTGGAGGCCAGTATCGCAAAGATCTCTACAGCAACACTATACTTCCCTGGAGAGCTGACGTATGCTGGAACAAATGTGATCCACACAGCACAGAAGATCAGCATGCTGAAGGTGATGAATTTTGCCTCGTTGAAATTGTCCGGAAGCTTTCGGGCGAAGAAGGCCAGCAGGAAACAGACACCCGCCAGCAAGCCGATGTATCCCAGTACCAGGGAGAAGCCAACCACTGACCCTACCATACATTCTAAGATGACCTTGGACCCTTGAATTCCTAAATTGTGATGAGGTGAGGGTGGACTGAAAGACAGCCACACAGTGCATATAATCACCTGGATACAGGTAAATAAAAGAACGCTCCCTCTTTGCTGGCCCGGGCCAAACCACTTCATAAGGGACACAGAGCCAGGTCTAGCTGAGCGGAACGCAACCAGAACCACAATGGTCTTTACCAGGATGCAGGAGATGCAGAGGACGAAGCTGATCCCAAACGCCGCCTGCTGCATCCTGCATGACCATGGCGACGGTTGCCCAATGAACACAAGCGAGCACAGGAAGCAGAGCTTGAGTGACAGCAAGAGCAGGAAGCTCAGCTCCGAGTTGTTGGCCTTGACAATAGGAGTCTGCCTGTAGTATACAAAAACAACAGCTACAGCTGCTGTCGTCATGGCACCAGACACAGCCACTGTCGTCAAGGTGATGCCCATATTTTCACTGAAGGACAGGTACTCAATCTCACGTGGGACACAGGCAGTCTTAAGACTGTTGGACCAAAATTCCGGTGGGCAGCGGTGACACTCTGATGAACCTATAATAAAAATAAAGTCCAAAGCAAATATTTATAATAAAACTTTACATGGACTTCATCACTACTGTCCTGCATTGTTTAATCCAAAATCTTAATCTAACACAATTGAGACAGGAAATCATGGTCTTCAGAATATTAGAATCAAGTGTAACAATGTTGGAGTTAAACTCAGGAGAGTTTCAAATCTCCCTTAGGGATTAGCAGCTGAACTTTACAAGCACAGTAACATCACATAGTAGGATCACTAAATGAATGTGCATAGTGGATATCTGAGACCACTGTGAACCTAGTTGTCACCATCATACATTTTACAGATGTTTATGTCTGGGTAATTACATTGTTAATTAATTTACTGCTAAATTATTTCACTGGTGGCAGTTTTTTTTTAATGGAAACTACGATGATCAGGTATTTTATGAGTGCAAGTGTTATTTTTGGTCTTTTTTACAATGTTATGTAGGGGACTTTTGATGACCTGTGATGTTACTGAATTCTCCTTCAGTGCAGGGCAGGCAGTCGAAGCAGCAGACTGGCAGGCCTTTCTTCATGGCTTTGCGTGTGCCAGGAGGGCACTGAGCAGTGCACACAGACACGGGCGCCTGTACCCATCAGAGAGGGGAGGGACGTTCAGGACCACACAAAGTTCCTGTTAGTAGTTTAGCGACTTCATAATTATAACATATCTTAAGTCAGGTTAAATAGAAGTACAGATATAAAATCAAAAAAATAATTTCAAGAGTAGAACATCAGTTTCAGTACACAGACTGCTAAAATTATTTCCATTTTGCACATTTTTCCATTTTGCACAATTTTACTGAGGGTGCCTAAGCTAAGCTCTATATATCTAAACTCTATTAATTATTAGTTATCAATTATTATTTTTTTTTCTACGTCCCTTCGTTTTTTGTTTGTTTTTTTGCTCTATGTAAAGTATTGAAGCGGTTTTTACACTCTGAGGGTCCTTCTTACCTTGTTTGAGTTGCCTGGCCAACTGATAGCAGAGTCATTAATGAAGAGCTGGGATTCCTCCAGTCTGCCAATGTGAACATACTGCAGTGTTCCCCCAGGTCCTCTCTGCCAGTTCACCAGGTCATAGACAGCTGGAATTTCCCCATTTTGAAAATAAAATTTCTCCCCCAGCTGAGTTGTGAAGTTCACCAGCTTAAGGTGTTCCAAGAGCTCAAAGAGGAGAGAAAAGGAAAATAAATACATAAATAAATGTAGTAGTACAGTAACTGTAAAGTAACTGTAAAGTAACTGTAGTAGTAGTAGTATTGTAATTATTGTTAATAATGAATATTATTAGTTATTTGACATTATTATTGTTGTTGTGGTGGTGGTAGTTTTATAAAAACATTATGTTGCCAAGCTTCCAGAATTAAACTTTTATATGAAATAGACATTTCAGTAAAGAATTGTTTATAAACAATAACCCAAAAAGTATTTTAAACAGTCATTCTCAGTCATGTTTGTCATGAATAATACTGCATTACTTGTTCTGGGGTGATGTTGTCTGGGGAAGAGCAGCCCGAGGTCATGCTGAGGTCATGACCCGTTGGTTCAGTACAGCCCAGCAGGGAGTGAAGGGCATGTGCCACTGCATAAACAGCCAGGTACACACTGTAGGTCACTCTCAAGTTGGAGACATCTGTAACACTGTTCTGGACCTCCTGCAGACTCTCGGTCCCCGAGCAGGGGGGCAAATTGCTCTGTGAGGAGTTCTGAAGTGGACTGCAGCCGAACGTCTTCTCCCATAACACCCGCAGGAGTGCATCTCTAGGGTAACGAGAGGGGTGGAGCTGATGCAGGTGTTCCTCAAATCCTGGGATGGGCGCACTCCTAATTGCAACGCCCAGTGTGCCTTGCGCAAGGGTGTAGAGCTGGGGGTTGCTAAGGAGACGGCTGCTGGTGCTCCAGATCTCGCTTGCCAGAAACTGGCGGCCCGTCACGTTCCGTCGAACAAGCTCGGTAAGAAACACCTCCACATCCACGTACCAGGCAAACACCAGTATCACACGAGCAGACGAGGCTTGGACCGCCGAAGCGGCACGGTCCACGTCCCTGGCCAGTCGCTCCCGGAAGAGTGTCCTGACGAAGGCCAGGCAGATCCCGGTCCCTCTGGTCTCCTCTAGAAACACTTGCACCGCTAGGAGCCCATAGTCGTTGTCGGCCACCACGGCGCCCACCCAGGTCCAGCCGAAGCGTCTTGCCAGCTGAGCCATGGCTCGGGCTTGGTATACGTCGCTGGGGATGGTGCGGAAAAAGTTAGGGTACTCACGTCTGTTGCTGAGACAGGCACACGTGGCCAGGTAGCTGATCTGGGGACAGAAGAACATTTCAAACATACCAACAAAATGGACTGTGTCTAATCTGCATATTTTCAAAATTGCAGTACAGACTGTGCAAGTGATTCAGTTCCCTAAATATCATACACATCATTACAGTAAATAAGTGAATGTAGATCAGGTTTGCATAATTGCAAGAATTCTTTTTTTTTTTTTTTTTTTTGTAAAAAAAAAAAGAAAAACAATCCACATTTTTAGATGCTTGTGTTTATACAGGGTCTGATCTTAATGAATACAGCATATAGTGATGACAAGGCAGGACACTTATACAACAACTGAAAAATTAATTCGCGTGAGTTGTCCGAACGATAACGTAGACTTTACACAGCTTCAGTTTGACTTGGGGTTTATTTCACTCGCACTCTTGTTTTCGACATCATAACACTCACCAATGGTACATTCAGCGGGCTTAGCGTTTTGGATAGAATGATGCACTGAGTGGAGGAGGAGTCTCCGATGATGACTTTGACAGGTCGTGTGGTCTCGCATGTGCCGTTCCCGCCGCTGATCATGGACAACGCCGCTCTCAGGCTGAACGGGTGGCGCGTGCAGCTGTCCATGATGCGGTAGCCTAGTCGGACCCCCGGTAACAACGTAGGGTTTTTGTTAATCTCCTCCACAGCAAAAACTATAGCCTGCGCCCACTGGACGGGACTCTCCTGAAAACTGACACGGGAGACAAGAGAATCAGAACCGAGATAAATAACAGCAGTCCTATGTAATATACAAGATCTATATAATATACAAGGTATCGTGCACGCTTTCCATAGAAACAGTACGTTTCGGAAAGAGGTCCTTCATCAACTGTGCAAAATCCTTCATATATAGCCTATATACATTTAAAATAATAAAAAAATAAAAGAAGCCAGATCCAACAAGTCATGATCTAATTTTTTCATAAAATCGCTCCAAGTTTGGAGCTATGGAAAGCTCAACTCGAATGCTCCGGTCTTTCCTGGGAACGTTACAGAGGCGCAGAAAATCCAGAGAGATGTGAACTACAGAAAAGAAGTGAATGTAATTTGCCTTGAACTATAAAACGAAAAAACAGACACGATAAAGCAAGGAAAATCCGTACTTCATACCTAGAACAGAGGACAACATTTAATTTAATTAGCATTACGTTTTATTAAATAAAATATGTATTTAATTTTTTAAAAAGTATAGGTTATTTTACTATAGTATTGCTCACGCCCACGAAACAAGAAGAAACAACTTTCTCTTCTGAATGTCATTAGATTATGAAGGAAGATATTTTGTTCGCCATAACTTTAGACTGTTGGGCAGTTTTCGTAAATAGCGTGTCTGATCGTCTTCCCTCTGTTCAAAACACCGCGGCAGTTTTTTCAACTCTATACCTGCTCGTACAACGTGTCGTTATCAATAACGAAGTTTTACTGCAGTTCACGTTTCATCCCGCGAAATTTTGGCCTGCAATAATGAAGTAATTGTGGAAAATTAATAAACAAAAAAATCATTAATTAACATTCATTTCGCATTGCTTGCTTACCCGTCACGCTGATGTTTGTGAAAGAGAATTTTTCATATCCTGTAATCTACGACATGTGGCAACAAGGATAATACGTTTTTTTATTTAGATTGCTGGACTGTTTCCGTAAATCGCGTAAGCTTCTTCACCTGTTACCAAAGAAACCACGGACATACTTGGGTGTTGTAATTTCCTGACGAGTGCTGTGATAATTCTCCTATTAACCAACAGATCGTACATAACTAGATAATTTATTCCCACTGAAAACAAATACACTATAATGCACAAAATACATATAGCCTGTTTAAAAAATGCACCTTAAGAAAACAGATTCTTCCGTTTCGTGTTATTGCTCCACTTTGCGATATAGATCTATTTTTGTTGATATTTCATAAACACCTTTCCTTGAACAGAGAAATGTAAAATAAATAAAGGATTACTAAAATTATGGTATAACATAAAAAATCTTGATTAAAAGGTGTAGACACTCAGCAACTCTGCATTTCTCACCGTTTACCAAGCAGCATCTCGCGAGAAATGTTTAAAAGACACAAGATGAAATATGAAGAATAATGGCAGTTCATACCGTTTAGGAATGTTCATGTAAAGAGTTTAACAATAGCTGGGTTGTTATAACAGCAAAGGCAAATAGTGATGTACAGTTGTGTAAGTGATATTATCTTGTTCTTTGATTATGGCCTGGCATGAGATCAGTGTTCTGGCTTGCCTGCGGAAAGAACCTAAGAGAAAGTCAGCAACAGTACTCCATATTCTCCTTCACCATTGTTATTCTGGTCAAGTGGTAAAGCTGCTGGAGACACACGTATGTAATGACTCACTCACTCGGAGCAGGGTTGCAGTTCCGGTTCTTCTTTGAAGTTCAAGTCAAGGGTCTTCGGCAGGATGTAGACATTGAAGAGTCCTCCGATGACCACGTCACCATCCTGAGAGAGGCCCACGGCGTCCAGCCGCTGGGATCTGTCCGTGTACACACACTTCCCCTCCGCACACGGCCCCACCAGTACCTCACTTACTACCCAGGTCAGCAGGAGCAGCCGAGGGGAGAAGGCTTCAGCAGACATTGGCTCGGGTGCAGCCTCACCGGTCTCACCTCCACTACTCACCTCCACTACCTGCACAAACATTTTTTGCGGCTATTTCTAATAGCTAAAACGTCCTCAGAGGTCTCAAAAAAAGAAATAAACAAAGACCAAAAAAAAGTGCAAAGGTGTTTCAAATCCCATATCCAACTCCCAGGATGGATAATTAGAGATAATTGCTCAGTACTTAATGATTATCACATGGCTGAGTGAAAGGACCCAGGGACACAGAGGATGACTTGTGCATTTAGTGTTGCAGAGTTATACAATTAATGGTTAAATTGCTAAAAAGGAGAAAGTATTCATGGTCCCAATAATAATAATAATAATAATAATTTTGTTGCATTGAAGTTAACATAAAATTGTTGTTTTTCCCTTTTATTTACTCATTTGCTACAACAGTAAAACAAATAAACACAACAAATACACAATACACCTTAAAAATAACTTTCTAGCAGTGCAGCATTTGTGAACCATGAACATATGTTTCTAGGTTCCACCTTATGTAATAATTCTGGAAATCATGCAGTGATAATTCTGATCAGAACAAATGTAGCCAGCCCTTTCCTCTGTAAATCTAAGTAGAAGGCTTCCATAATAGCAGTATTCAGGAAGAACAATTAAATATTTTAAAAGCCTCCAAAGATCTCCTGTCTAACAAGTCAGTTGTTATAGAGTGGGCAAAATCCAGCTGACTGGGCTGAGAAATTTTACACTGTGTAAAAAAAAAAAACAAAAAACATGAATAAATACTTTAGAAGTAAACATTTCAGGACTTAGATTGGTGTAAATTGGTTTTCGATGACTGACACATGGAATTTCAAGCACAAAAGAAGGTTTGTGATGCTGCAGAACCTCAGCCATATGAAGGACTCATCTCAGAGCCATCATTACTGCAAGATAATGGGCTGGTGTGAAAACGAAAAGCAACCAGTAATGTTTTCATTGCCATTAGACATCGAAATCTCCACACACACAGGGGGATATTCCCACACAAATACGCTCCTGACTGGGAGAGCAGGCATGAAAACTGTATTTTTGATTTGAATGGAATAAATGAGAGAAATATGCAGTGACATTCAGTTTTGAGAAATCAAATCAAACAGAAGTACGAAATAGGGAAATAATCAACAGACAAGCTGATCATTTTATTACTTTATTGCATTGGAAAATTGGAATTGCTCATAGACATTTGATGAGCACCCAAAAAAGAAGGCCTCTCTCAGGATGCCCTTTTACACAGGAAGTGAATAATAATTAAAAAAAAAAACCTAAAACCCAAAAATGCAGCTTTGTGTAGAGTGTAAACAACCTGTAAATGCCTCGCCCTACTGGTGTGACTACCATGAAATGCTTCCCTTTTTAATCAAAAAAATATTCAGACCAATAAGTGAGTTTTTTTTTTCTGTATCAAAGCAATTACAAAAATAAAATTTTACCCTCAGTTTTTTTTTAAATAAAGTAGTGTGTATAATCCTTAAATTCATGCTTAAGAAAGAGTGACACCTGAAGAGCAAGCAAATCTGAGCAAGTATGTTCCTCATGTTCCTCCTCAGTGTTGACTGGGATAAAGCAAACGGTTCTAGGCAAAATCAGGACACGGACACATCATCTACTCATCTGTGCACAGCCATGCTGAAGAGGCCCATTGTCCACATGCTGTTTATGAAAATTTACACAACAGTTTCAGACTTAAAATCCAACAAGGCCTTAAATCAAAGCAAATTTGCCAAACTTACATGAATTTGCAAAATGTACGTACAAACACAGACTTCCAAATAACAAAAAGAGGCAAAGGAAGACTGAATAAAATATTGTTTTTTTATATATATATATAAGCCCCTCTATAAAGTAGATGTTGATTAACATTTAAAAACGGACAAATAGAAGACCAAGACAAAATGTCTCAAAAAAAAAACAACTACCATCTTTTTTTTATACAGTAAATACTCGTTTTAAACAGGAACGTTTACAAGCATGTCAGGGACCAGATAAACAGACATTAAAGTACACTATACTACCAAAAGTACTCGCTCACCTTCCTTGACTCACATATGAGCTTAAGTGACATCCCATTCCTAAACCATAGGGTTCAATATGACGTTGGTCCAGCCTTTGCAGCTGGAACAGCTTCAACTCTTCTGGGAAGGCTGTCCACAAGGTTTAGGAGTGTGTTTATAGAGATTTTTGACCATTCTTCCAGAAGCACATTTGTGAGGTCACATACTGATGCTGGACGAGAAGGCCTGGCTCTCAGTCTCCGCTCTAATTCATCCCA
>JAOYMR010000026.1:7887553-7897700 GCA_025802075.1 Tenebrosternarchus preto
TATGGACCTTGCTTTGTGCACTGGTGCACAGTCATTTGGATGGGTGAGCGAATACTTTTGGCAATATAGTGTATCTTAATAAGTAGTAATTTGGTGTAGTGCATCTTTAACTGGGAACTTGCTGACTAGGATATCCTGTACTATTTACAAAATGCCGGAAACTTCCATTTAGGTCATTTTTTGATCATTGTACTGTGCGTGGAGTAAGCAAATATGTCCTTATATGACCTTACTGACACAACAGTCCAGCAAGTAAGCGTATAGGCAAAACAGGAAGAACTCCAAAGTCAAAGTCTAAGCAGGAAGTATACCTCAGGCTCTGAGGGAGGACAGGAATCAGATGGGAGCACAGAGTCATCAGTGTAACAGGGATCTCTGCAGCTGTAACGGACTGTTGTGCAGGACCCCTCAGGTAAGCCCCTGTCTTCCAGGTCCACCTGCTCAAAATACCCAGCGATATAAGAGCCAGTGGAATGCCTGTTGATGAGGATATTTTGACAGGAACCTGACTTATTGCGGAGCATAACCTCAGGAGCGTCCCCTGCCGGTCGCAGTTTGAGCGCCTCCTGTTGTCTTTCTCGGGCACGGCTGGCTATGTGGCGTACGCGACTCTGGCTGCGAGAGGATAGCTTTCGTGAGAGGAGGGGAGGAGGGTCCTCTGGGTCTTCTGTAGAAACTTCAGAACTGAGTGGATCTGGAGGGATTACTGAAAGAGATCTGGGGGCAGGCTTAAACTGAGAGGTGAAAGGTCGGGGAGGTTGCAACTCTTCTAACGTCACTAGTTTGCGAAGCTGTTCAGTTAGTGGGTCTGTGGACTGCGTCCGATTGGTTAAGCCACCAATCCGTCTCTGGTCTCGCATAGCTGGAGTTATAAAACTGCGGCTGATGACCTTGTACTTGCTTTGAAAGTTGCAGGAGATGTCCTCAGATGTTAAGTCACCCAGGCTCTTGGACTTACAGGGACTAGGAGCTTCAGGGTTTGGAGATTCGGCAATGTAGATCCCTCTGTAGCTCTCAGAAGGAGATGGATTTAAGGACTGTTTTTGGTGCAAGGTCTGAAAGTATTGCTTTGGTGGGTAAAAGCCATCTCTATATTTGACAGAGCTGTATATCCCATCGTAATTAGACTCAGGCATGTCAGAGTCTTTCTGTGGTGGAAGGTTCATACCTTGAGTCCTCAGAAGACATTCCATGGACAAGGATCCATTCTGAAAGCACTGTGCCCTGCAGGTTAAGCTGTTCCTGTCCCTAGTCTCCAGGTGCCTGTCAATCAAAGTTTCTTTGTTGTTCATGCCAGGCTGAATCTTCTGCTTTAGAGTACTGTTGGTGCTGTGAAACTGCTCTGAGGTGGGCTTGCTGACAGGGTAGCCATGCTGATGCAGAGTACTGGAGAAAGGTGGCTGGTGTGGCAAAAGCTGCTGGCAAGATTTATCAAATGGTGAGGACTCTGTAGAATGAGCATTTACACTGGGTTTATATGACTTGCTTGAGGGAGAATGTATGTGAAAAGGATTCTGAAGAGGGGATAATGGTTTATATGCTGGTCGGTCAAAAGAAGGATGGTTTAAGATCTTGAGATTACCGTTCCACTGAGTCTCATGCTGTGAAGGCTCTATTGTCATGGTGCCATCCATAGGATCTTCATCCACGTTTATCTCCACCTCCGTCAAGCTGCTGCTAGCTGAGTCATGACACAAAAGGAAGCGGTCCGAAGCCATGCTGTTTATTGAGGTTTCCCGGTAACCTCCTCTTTCCCAGTTTCTGGAAGACTCACTCGACTGGAACTGGTCTTTGCAGCTTTTAGCTCTACATGGCCCCCAACCACCATTACCTGCTATCTTACTTCCAAAAAGCAATTTGGAGGAGGAGGAACCTCTGCTGTTCCCTGGGGTTGCATTCTCACTGTAGATAGGCACATCACACAGAGAGTCAGGAGAGAGCACCTCCTCATCTAGAATAGTGAAGGCAGCTGATTCACTGGTCTCAGGACTAGAAGACAGCGACTTTTCTACAGGCTGTGTGGCCTTCTGGAGAGACTCCTTGATGATTTTTAATGGGGTGCTGAAGATTTGGTTAGTTGTAGATGGGTCAAAAGATTTAGAGGGTCGTGAGCCTGAGGACAGATTTAGGTTGCTCTGTTCAGCAGTGATATCAAACTGACTAATTAGAGCTGATATGGATCCACAAGTGTCATGTCCATTCCCCAGGGAGACAGCATCAATCAGGCGTGAGATGGTACTGTCCTGAAGGGACGTCTGACCGGGTATGGCATGGATGTGTGAGGACGAAGAAGAAGAAGAAAGGGAAGAGGCTTTGGATTTTTTGTTTTGGGAAGGGTCCCTTTCCTGGCTCTTTGTCTGCAAGTTAATACCACAGTCTGGTTGATCTGAGAGACTCAAGCTACTTTCTGGATGTCTTTGAGTAGGAGTAAAATCATCAGCTTTGGTCTGTTGGGTGAAGCCATACTGTAGAGGTTTTGTGTAAATATCATCAGTGCTGGTTTCACCACCTCCTCCAATGACCAGGTAAGAAGTTTCACCTATTTCTTCGATCTCACTGGTTCTGTCCTGGATGTGTTCGGTAAAGTGAGCATGGTCATCAGAGCCTTTGTGGACTGAAGTTTCAATGAGGAGATCCACAGAGACAGACCGAGGAGTCTCCAAGGGGAACAAATCTGTGTGAGACATTTTAGTGAAGAAAAATCATCAGCAACTGTTTAAAAATAATCTCACAAAACTCCAGCGACACCAAACTCGACACAAGCCACTCTGTACACAACGACAAATGGAATGTTCCACCAAGAACGACTGTGAGAGGGGGGAGTTGGGAATGGGACCATATAGAAAACAATTGTTGTTCTTTTTTCATATTCCATTCTTTTTCCAAATGTATCACTAATGTTTCTACAAACAAAAAACACTTTGGACAATATGATCTGATTTAGTTGTCTTATAAATGAAAAGTCACAGAATGTCCTGTTTTTTTTACATCTAGAAATAAACATCACACCAGTGGAAAGATGCAGTTCTGGAATGTTTTGGATGAGGCAACCTGAGCAAAGCTTGTGGATTACCTGTGGGGGTTTCCTAGTCAGTTTTCTACTATAAAGAGGAACAACAGTGAAGACAAAACAAGACAAAAGCAAGTTAAAGTGTTGAGGAGGAAAACCCTGTACATCGGAGTACTTCAAAGTCAGTGTTAGAATGCAATTACAATCCAAGAGTCTGAATAGCAATAGAGAGAATATACGATTAAGACAAAAAACAAAGACTTAAAGCAAGAAAAAGTGCCTTGACAGAAGGAACATGCTGATGTCTATCCTAATGAATCTGGAAACATGCTGGTGTCTATCTTAATGAATCTGGAAACGTTTCTCTTTACTGTTCATGTCCTTAAGAGTAAAGTTCCTTTAGGTTAAAGTTCTTTAATGTCAGGTTTTTACTTTGCTAACAAGTGGTCACACACTTTAAAGAATGACCCCCCCCCCAAAAAAAAAGTCCTGGATCCAAAGTATAGTTAGAAAGCTTGAGACTAGGGAGAGGTTATCTGGCTTACCAATTACATTATCAGCTCCAGGGTCTGGCCCATCTGGCTCTGGGGAGGACAGAACGAGCTGCCCGTGGAGGAGTCTCTCCAGGGGCGTGGAAGCTGGCCGGTGCCGGAGGGCCATCCTGGATCCCGTGCTACTACCCGCGGTCTGTGGCTTAAGCTCCCCGTGGCCGTCCTTCCCTTCCAGCGAGGTTTCGGACAGCGTCTTCTTGGTCTTCTTCCGGCCCTTCGCGGGAGCGCTGGCAGTCCGCCGCAGCAGGTGGGTGCTTAGCGAGCGTTTGTGTGGCGGAGAGCAGACGTTTGTGTCCACAGAGCACTTGGAGCTCTTGCTGAACAGGCCACGGAAACCACGTAACTGACGACCCTGAGGAGAAAGGTTTGTTTATATAGCAACGACACGTCAGAATGACATCTCCCGATATGATTTAAAGGCACACAAACAGAACACACACACACACACAGCCAAGATGGAAATAGCATAACTGTTATATGTTAAAAGTTATAGTTAACATAATCTATTAATTTACAAATTTGGAAGTAAATTTAGAAAACTGAAAAAGATTGTTCAAGTGTGGACACAATCAAGCATTATGTTTTTATAACTTATTAGAATTAATAGCCCAATATGTAAGAGAACATATGAGTTATATGAGTGTAATTTTTGGCGTAATACCGGAAAAAATGTCATTTTTTTTTTTTAAGCTTTTAAATACTTCAAACTGCCTCTGTGCCATTTCATGGGACCTTACTGACCATGACCCACAGATGGCACCATAGGTCACTTAAACAAGAAAAATTCTAAAACCCTGAAATATCTGAATTACTCAGACAAGACATAACTGGAAAGGACACATGGCAACAGAGTCCACGTGGTTAGACAGTAAACGAAGACACAGTTCACACGGGACAATGCAGTGCTCACTACGCTGAAATGCAAGTCACACTGGGGCAGCATGCAGTGACACACAGCACATTCAGCATATCCAGGGTACCTTGTTAGCTCCTAGAAAATGCAATATGGTATAGCTGGGATTGAGCACTAGGGGGCTCCACTGGAAAGTAGAAAGGTTGGAGGAATTTCAATAACAACAGATGACACATCAAAACCCAGAGCCCTTAAGATGGCAATGCTTAATTCAAGAATTAGGTGTTTGTTGTTGTTGTTGTTCGTGGTGGTGGTGTTGGTGGTGGTGTTTTGGAGCTGGTTAACATGCTACAATTGTGAAATTTTACATGGATTTAATATAGTTTGTGGAAACTGAATTTGTATTGATTTGTTCGTTTGAAATGCATTTAATAATGCATCAATACAAAGAACTGTATATTATGGAGATGAATACAGGTTATATCATCTTAACATGTAATACAGCTATAAATGTATAAACAAAGGATTCTTATCTAGCTGTCTAAATATTCATGCAATTATTGAGGCTTCTACCTGTGTGATAATTACATTGATACTGAAATGACAGCTTGAAAGACAGACTGTCTAAGTAAGCTATGCTGTTCTCACTTGTCCTTTTAATTAAACTTCTACAATTCAGAGAAATCTGGCAGCGACTGAAACCAGCTGTCAGCCATTACACAACAGAACACTGTCAATAATATCACTAAAACCAAAATGTAAATCAGAAATGACACGCTTCTAGACAGTCAGAGGGTAAAGGTCAACAACTAACCTTCCCATAGATATCATGCACCGAGATGTGAACAAAGATAGAAGCTTCCGTCATCCCCTCCAGATACACATGTCTGTACCCTGTAACACAGAGAACAGATGCGGTATTGACAGGCATTAAGGAGAGTGGTGACAGTGGTAGGAATAATGTTGAATAAATTGAGATTAAAGGAATGAAGAATAATGAAGACTTAATGGGCTGTTTTTCCAGACACAGTACGCACTGAAGAACAGCTACTGCCAGTATCTTTATGATCTAAGGATTGATCTGAATGCGTAACACCAGATGTAGATGGAACACGAGCGTTCACTGTGGCGTCTGAGGCAGAAGCCTGTGTGTGCTGGGAGTTGGTTACAGGCAGGAAGTACTGCTGCCGTACGTGGACTCACACACTCCTGCTGTGACATGGTCTTGCATGCATCACACACATACCTCATACACACCTCGCACCGTCTCACGCACCTCCCCCGTTTCACTCTTTTGCACCCGCCAGGATCGGTGTCTTAGGAGAAAATGAAACCACGCAGCCCATTTCATGGTATCGTTCCGTCTCCTTTTCAACCGCACAGACTCTCACCCCATCATCCACCCCCTGCTCGGCCCCTCCCACTAATCCTCTTCCACAGCAAGCCGTTGGCATGTGATACGCTGCCGGGGCAACAGAGTACTGTCGTGGCAACAAGAATCTGCAGTCCTCCGCTCTCACCTGGCATGAGGCTACTGAAGGCGACAGTCCTTTGGCCTACAAAGTCTCGGCCGATAGGGTCATGGTCCCACACCAGGAAGCGCACCAGAGCAATCTCAGGCATATGTAAGGTGAAGGACAGCGTCTCCTCCCAAACAGGGTTAAAACCTGCGTTAAGCATTATGTGGTAGGTTAGTAAAACATATACACACAGACTAAAACTCAAATCAATCACTAAACACACAGACCTGACTATATACGCACAACTACACAAAATACAATGTACTGCAAGTTGCGTTAACGCCATGGAGACAAATTTGATCAGTATATGCTATCTGTCAGTTTTGTAAAACAGAAGTGTGAACTGAGATGAACCCAGAATCAGCAACATTTATCGCACCGTTGTCATCAACGACCCTCGTCTGCTCTTTACAACAGTCCACTTGAAGGCCAATAATCTCCACCTCCACAAACGGGTCGATAATCTAAGAAAAAAAGAAAACTGCATTTCATCGTCTATTGCTTCACATTTAATATGCTCTTGGAATTATGGGTAACGCGGTCCGCAAGCTGACCTCCCCCCGATCTCCCAGCATGGAGTCGGGTGGTTTAGGGAGCTGTTGCCCACTGATGATTTTCAATACCAGCTGTTTCTTCGGACAGGCAGGTAGTGGCTCGTCACAGCAGGGGTTGAAGGAACCTGCGATGGTGGCATCCAGAGGAGTACAAGGCTTTAGTAAACGCCTTAAAAGATGTGGTCAAATGAAATAAAAGTCCAGAACAGAGCCATCACAATGAAGAAGAGTCCTAAACTTAATCTGTTTCCAGGTGGTTCAGAGGCCGTCGTACCCAAACAACACAAGCACAATGCTGAGCACTAATAAAATACTAACGAGGAAGCGTTGACGTTCGCTTGCTGTGGCATGTGCTGGTACCTTTGCACATGGACGGGGGCTTGAGCACGTAACCAACACCTCCATTCACCATGAACTTCGCCCTGTTCAGCTGCATCATGCGGCCCTCAGTCTGATAGTTCAGAGCCACTGGGAGAACAAACAGAGACAGGTGGCTTGTTCATTCATTCATTCATTCAATCACACTACAGGACCTTACACACTACAGGACCTTACACACTACAGGCCACTTGTAAGAGCAGCATACCCAAAGGTTCAATTTCATATGGTGAATGGATAAACATGTACACAAATAAACAATCAGAGGAAAGAATAGAGGTAAACGAAAGCTAAACAGAAGAAGCAATCTGTCCCACTCAGCTGCTTTTCCACTCAGCCCAGTTTACAGTGATTTATTACACCATCAAAATAAAAAGCACACACTGTCTACCCACATTCCCTCCTCTCACTCGCTGTCTCTCTGTCTACATTTAATCCACCCCCCACTGACTCTCTTTTGCTCCATTTCTCTCGAGCTTGCTGTCTCTCAGTCTGTTCCTCTTCATGTCTCCTGTCCTGATTTTCTTCCAGCTCTCAGTATCTTGGGCCCTTTTCTCAACTTTTCTGAAACTCTCTTAAATTTCAAGATTTAACTGCAGCTCATCTTTATTAGTTCCCACTCCACAATCCTCTCTGCGTCTCTCCCTCCCTCTCTCTCTCTTGCTCTCCCTTCTTCTCTCCCTCCCTCTCTCTCTCTTGCTCTCTTCTTCTCTCCCTCCCTCCCTCTCTCTCTCGCTCTCCCTTTCTCCTCCCCCTCCCTCTATCTCCTCTGTGTCATGGTTGGACAAATTGATTGCAACCGGCAGTCAATGCAATAAGTGGAGCAATTATCGTGGCTATTAGTGTAAGAGTGCACAGAAAGCTGGAGGAGAGGGCATCCGATTCTGTTTACATGTGTGCACGCATCTGATAGCATAATCATCAGTGTAGATATGTGCCTCAGTTTGAATTTCTAAATTTTTTATACATGCAAGTTCACAAACAGATGGTGTGTGCGTGGGTGTGTGTCTGTGTGTGTGTGTGTATCAGGAAGCATATGGTATTACAAGAACCAGGGGTCAAAAGGTCATTCTTGGGGAACAAAGGCAGATGGGGCTGATAAGGTAACGTATCCACGGAAACAACAAAAACACCCATTACTCAGCAAAATAAGAGTTCAAAAACCAGATGGATCCTGATTCCAAGTGCTGAATCACAGTGAAAGTGTTCTTGAGGCCAGAAACCTGTGAGCTGTGTACATGTCCTGTTTGTATGTGTTTATATGCATGAGTGTGCGTGTGTGTGTGGTTGTGGGGCTTCACCAAGCTGGCAGCCCACGCTCCAGTAGGTCTGGGGGTTGAAGTTGCTGGAGTCGATGCGATAGGCAGAGGGGTAGATCCGTGACAGCTGCCGCTGGTTGAAGGTCAGGAAGCGCTCGGCACGCTGGTGAGCCAGGTGCTGGGCCCGCGCCTCGCTGAACGACAACACGTTCACGATAGAACCTGAGGAAAGGTCACGCACAAAACCACAGGAGAAGGGAGAGAGAGATTTAGTGAGAGATGGTGAGAGGGTGAGAGAGAGTGACAGAGACTGGGTGAGAGAGAGAGATTTAGTGAGAGATGGTGAGAGGGTGAGAGAGAGTGACAGAGACTGGGTGAGAGAGAGAGAGATTTAGTGAGAGATGGTGAGAGGGTGAGAGAGAGAGATTTAGTGAGAGATGGTGAGAGGGTGAGAGAGAGAGCTGTAGTGTAGTATATGGATGTTCTCATTTTATACTTAAAAAGTTTTATAACATATATGATGTATTATACCATATATATTATATACCATACCATATGTATTATACCATATATATTATATACCATACCATATGTATTATACCATATATATTATATACCGAACTTCCTAACACATACCATATGTATTATACCATATATATTATATACCATACCATATGTATTATACCATATATATTATAACTTCATAATCAATGCAAGATTATTCGTCCTGTTTCAAAGGGATTTGAAGAGTGTTCTGGTGTTTAATCACCTCACTAATATTTGTATAAAGATTATATGGATCTTTGGTGGATACATATTTTTCTGTTTGCTGTTGTTTTAGGGAGTCAAATATCACTTCAAAGAAAGAAGAGTGATGAAGAGTTTGACCATACCCTCATCCAGACACTCCTGAGACACTACGGAGTTGGTAAAGATGACCAGTTCTGAGAGATCTCTGCTCAGTTTCATCGTCTTCCTCCTTCTCCCACACCTAGAAATGCACACACACACACACACAAGAATGAATGATGGATCTTGCCATCTAGAGTAATTAGTCTGCCCCTGAACATATGCACACAGGCGTGCACACACACACACACACACACACACACACACACACACAGCAGATATCTGTCAAGGGCCATAAACACTTGAAGAAAACATGCACGACTAAGCAATGGAAGACAGCATGTACTCGCTCACGTCTCTGTGTGGAGAGATGCTGGCTGTGACTCCCCAGGAAAGAGGGAAGAAATGGACAAAGAAGAAGAATAAAAGAGAGAGAGAGAGAGAGAATGACTAAGGTAGAGACACAGAGAGAGACCGTGGGACAGGTAGAGAGTGTTCTGGACTATTCTGTAGAGCCATCCTGAAGAGAACACTCACACACAAGCCAATAGGAGGGGGTTCAAGTCACTTCAGAAGAGCATAAAATATTGTCCAACACACACACACACACGGATGGGCTCTCCTCTCAACACCTTGGTGATGGCTGATTTTGCAGTTGTTGGTGCATCTCGCCACAGCTCCCACTACCCTGAGCACTGAGGCTTTAAGTCAGCTTGGCTGCCCTTGTTCAACATCAAGAAAAATGATCACTACAGCCACTATCACTACACATGTAAAGATCACTACAGCCACCATCACTACACATGTAAAGATCATTACAGCCACCATCACTACACATGTAAAGCAGTTTCCTTATAAAGGGCTTTGCCTCATTTTGTGTTACAACTAAGTGTGTAAATGCTAATACAAATTCCATTACTGCCTCACTTTAACAACATGCCTTAATGAATACTGTCTACATAACATTCTTGGCCTGTTCACCTGTTAAACCAAGAGTCCAAAAGATCACCTGTTCACCCGAGAGAACAATATCACCTGTAAAACCAAAAGATCACCTGTTCAACTGAGAGAACAATATCACCTGTTAAACCAAAAGATCACCTGTTAAACCAAAAGATCACCTGTTCACCCGAGAGAACAATATCACCTGTTAAACCAAAAGATCACCTGTTC
>JAOYMR010000026.1:7916050-7926756 GCA_025802075.1 Tenebrosternarchus preto
GTGGGCCTAAATCTAAATAAAATCTGGGAAAGTGTGATCCAGTACAGTGATTATTATGTGTGTGTGTGTGTGTGTGTTTCAGGGTGGAGATGGATTGCTCAGTGTGGAGGGATCTGCTCAGCATGGCAGTTTGATCATGGTAGTGGATTCTGTTCAGTTTGTTTTGGATGGAGGAGTCTGTTTGGACAGACGAGTCTGTTCAGATTTGAGGAGTCTGTTCATGGATGGGGGAGTCTGTTTATGTATGAGGGAGTCTGTTCAGGGTGGAGGAGTCTGCATTAAACCACAAGGAACGTATTTGTTTCATGTTTTTTTGGTAGCACAATGAAATGTTTCCATGTGCTCTATTCATGTCACTAAGCAGGAGAAATCGTTTATATGTGTGTCTGTACGGCGTTCATTTGTTTGTCTTTGTATGCCTATGATGTCTGTCCGACTGCATGTTAATTTGCATGTGTGCATATGTGTGTGTGTGTGTGTGTGTTTGCTGACTTTGCATGTGTTAGTGAGTAAGCATGAGCATACAGAAAGTGTGTCATAGATGGTCCCATTCTACAGTGAAGGCATTGCTAACCATCTGAAGCTGTATGGTACATGACTTACACAGCAAGAGGAGAGGAGAGGAGAGGAAAGGAGAGGAAAGGAGAAGAGAGGAAAGGAGAATTGTCCCCTGATTGGAAAGTGACTTCCTTGTCCAAGGCAGCTCTTCACAGTCACCAGCAGAATGTGAGATAACAGATAACACCATGGACATCCTGGTGGCTGGCTGGTTAGCACGTTTGCCTCTCAGTGTCTCAGCGGTGTCCCTATCTGGGTGGAGGTTCCATGTTCTCCCCCTGTCTGTGTGAGTTTATTCTGGGGTCTCTGGTTTTCTCCCACATTCCAAAAACATAGCAGATCAGTAAAAACTGGCAACCCTAAAAATTGGCCTTGTACGAGTGTGTGTGTGTGAGTGTGTGTAAATGAATGTCTTTACGCCTGCATGCGTTCTGTCCTGGGTGGTGTCCTCTCTCCCCTTCCTGCATCTGGTGCAGTCCCCCAGGGGCCGTAGTTTCTGGTTGAGAGGACACATCCAGTGTTGACTGGATGTAAAAGCATAGTGTAGTGTGTTGATTATAAAGTGTGGACACTGAGAAAGGCACTATATGCATGTACCTTCATATCATATTCCCACATCAGTTGACACCTTGGATTGTAACAACTATTAAATCGATCAAAAGCATTCATCCATCCACCCTTCCCCATCTCTCAACCATTTCTCCATCTACTGAACAATCATTTTGTTCCGGCTGGCCTAAAGGATATTGGTCATGGGTTCGTTGTCTCTTGGCTAGCGAGTCCTCATCACTGATGCCGGCCATCACGTAACGGAGTCCAGTCACCCATGTCCTCGCTTCCTCCGCACTGGATGTCACCAGATCCAGGGACTCCATGTGGTTGCCGTGGTAAATGGTGAAACAGCAGCCGGGGTCAAAGGTCCCCTCGGCATGGCGATGGAAGATGTCGGACTGGCGTCCCTCTGTGACCTTGTAGAGTGAGTCAATGGTGACTGAGAGGGAAAAGAGCATTCACAGGATAGTCAGAGTCAGAGAGTCTGGGCTCTGGTGTTTCAGGTTAATCAGCAGCTAGAAATACAGTAATGAAAAAAAATGTAAAATAATGAAAATTACTTACAAACTTTAAAAAACGTAGACAAACAAAAGCTGGCCTGCAAAACATCATATGCTCATTTGCGCGCTCTTTCTCTCTCTCTCTCTCTCTCTCCCTCTCTCTCTCTCCCTCTCCCTCCCTCCCTGTCTATCTTCCCCTTCTTCTCCCTCAACCTCTCTCTCTCACTCTCTCTCTATCTTTCTCTCTCTCTCTATCTTTTCTCCTCAGAACCTCATCAAAACCTCCTCAGTACCTCATCAGATCCTCATCAGTACCTCATCAGATCCTCATCAGTACCTCATCAGTACCTCATCAGAATCACGCTTCGCAAACCAAGATCTCACCCGAGGTTTTTAAAATGTTCCACAGCTTCAGATAAAATTGAAGCTTTTGCTAATGTGGCAGTGGCAGTAATGTTGTTATCTACACGCCCCAGTGGAGCTCCGCCCCACTCATCGCCATTCGCCAGGAAGCACTGCTGTTGATCCAACCAGCATCCACCGAGCCCAACGCAATGGCCTACTCATTTTTTAATTATGCAAATGGAGACTAACAAAGAGGCTTATCGTGTGCAGGCAGTTCTAGTACACAGCAGTGCTAATGTGATGGAGCCAAGACGACAGCAGTGAGAGAAGGGGAGGAGGTAGTGTGGTCTCAGGGAGTGAGTGTATGGGTGCAAAAAACAGAGAGGGAAGAGAGAAGTCTGCAGTGGACATTGTATTTGGGATTTCACTACCATCCTCCTTCTAAGGCGGACTTGTACCCTGCAGCTATGCTAACCCTCACACACCTGGATAAACCCTGACCCTCACACACCTGGATAAACCCTGACCCTCAAACATCTGGATAAACCCTGACCCTCACACACCTGGATAAACCCTGACCCTCAAACACCTAGATAAACCCTGACCCTCATACACCTGGATAAACCCTGACCCTCAAACACCTGGATAAACCCTGACCCTCACACACCTGGATAAACCCTGACCCTCAAACACCTGGATAAACCAGGTCATAAATCAGTTTACAGCCAGAAGCCTGCAATAAGCCACGCATGGATACCACTACATAAGTTATGGGTTGGCTGCAAGCCAGGAAGCTTTATTAAAGATTGTGGGCCGCAGACTAAGGTTCATAACATACTGCACATAACAGTAGTTCCAGTACAGGTCTGAGGTCAGCTCTAAAGGAGCAAACTTTCTAGAATGTCTGCATTTGGATTAGAACTGTATTTATGGAGATAACGGGCCGTGAATATAACATATGTGCTTGTGTGTATATGTGAGTGTGCATGGATATATGGGTAAATGTGTGTGTGTGTGTACGTGAGGATACAGTTGAATTGGTGTGTGTGGGCAAGTGAATGTGTGTGTATAGGTGAAAATATTTGTGAGTGTGCATATATGTGAGTGTGTGAGGGTGTGTACAAGTGAATGTATGTGTGAGTGTGCATGTGTGTGTGTGTGTGTGTGTGTGTGCGTGTGTGTGTGTGTGTGTATGGGTATGCATGAGGATACAGTTGAATGTGTGTGTGCGTAAGTGAACGTGTGTATATAGGTGAAAATATTTGTGAGTGTGCGTATATGTGAGTGTGTGTGTGTGTGTAAAGGGTGAATGTGGGTCTAATATCTTACTCTTAGCTTTCTCGCTCTTGCGGGATGGTCTCCAGCGTATGCAGGACCGATGTTCATCCAGGTAAAAGAGACGAACCAGGCCTTTAGAACCGCTCTTCAGCTTCACCATCTGGGTGCCTGACTGCATCACATTCATACATCGCTCAACTGTGGAACACACACACAAACACACACAACCCTGTGAGCTGAAGCCAAGTGACAACTGAAACAAAAATGGATATGGCCACTTCCACCAAATTGGAATCAGCCCCTAAAATATGTGACTGGATGGAAGAGTGTGTAGATGGGAGGGGGAGTGGTGAAACGACGTTGGATATTTCTGGGCGACAGGTCGACGGGCGTCACTGAAACCCTGATGCAGAATGGCCAGTAATTGGCCACTTTCTGCTGCAGAGCTGTGGGAAGAATGTCATGAGCAGGATGGAGGTAATTACAGGCAGGCGGAAGTGAGGAAGCAGGAGCCAAGAACAGACGGAATCACATAGTATTCCTCAACTGCGGAGCAGAGAATTCCAGAGCTCCGGTGGGGAGTTCCGCTGATGCAAAAGCGTGGAATTCGCCCGCAACTCCCAAAACTGTCCTTCTGATGAGGCGCGAGGGTGTTTCCACGTGGAGTCGAGCACACAGCTGGCTCACACACTCTCCCAGCCTCAAAAGAAAGAAATGCCTCTCGGCAAGAAAGAGAGGTGAAGGCAGCTGTGAAGTGCTTGAGACAGAGAGAGAGAGAGAGAGAGAGAGAGAAAGAGGGAGAGATGGACAGAGAGAGAGTGAAATAGAGAGAGTGAGTGAGAGAGAGAGAAGGAGTGAGAGAGAGAAGAAGTGAGAGAGAGGAGTGAGCGAGCACGTTTTCACCATGTACGCCCTTCTTCACTTCCATGTATCGTTTGTAACACAGTTTCCACAAAGTCTCTTCGTGAGATACAGAACAGAGTGGTGAACAATCCTTGCTTAGCAAACAGTGCAGCATATACTGCACCAGACACACACACACACACACAAAACTACTTCACAAGGTGTGAAAAATTCCTCTCAGAGTTCACAGAGTGGTGAGCTGTGTGATAGGGTTGTATGTGGGGTTGCAGGGAGTTAATGTGAGATTATGGTAATCTGAGATTACGCTGTAACAATGCACAACAGTTTTAATCTTCACATTTAGATATGTCCCAACGTAAAAGGAAACACAATCCAAATAATTTTAAGAAGGTCCTAGAGAGGAGTGTAATAACTGGCAGTTATCCCCACACACACACACACACACAAACACACACACACACACACACACATGTACAGTCATATGCAGTACTGAAGCACTGGGAATTCAGCTGATAGAAGGTTGTTACACAACATTTAAAGAGCCTTTCCCCTCCTGAGAGACACCTCAAAGACATCATGATCCATCTGAAACACACACACACACACTTCTCCCCCTCACCCTCTGTTATGCAATGTACTGCCAAGCCTGTTGGATCCCCTCCACCAGCCCCTGTCTCGCTGTCTGCAGGCAGGAATAGAGAGATGAGATGCAGCTGTAATGTGAACACAGTGGACCAACATCTGGAGAGAAACGGATTGTGGTGCAATTCCCAGCCCAACTAAGAGCAATACTGCAGAAGGAAGGACGGGAAGACAGGTGAAGGAATGACAGGAACGCTGTGTAACAGAGGATGAAGAAAACCAAGATAGAAGCAGCATCCCCCAGGGATGTATTTCTCTCTCATAAACCACATACAACACACATCTACACATAACAGTATGTCTGTGTAGACACACCCACACCCACACGTACATATGTGAGAAGTACAGACACACACAGGCATAGTTCCAGGGTCATGCTGTTTTGTATAATAGATCTTTGGGGTCTAATGGCAGCAGACAATGCAGACAGAGAGAGAGAGAGAGACATGAAAATCAGAGAGAGTACAAGATAATGAGATTAAAAGAGACAAAAGGAGTAGCTGTTCCCAGGACTGTAGTCCTCTGGACGGAGATCTCGGGTGTTGTTCCTGGGATCTGTTGGAGCCACTCCCCCAGTTTGGTGGCCACAGCCCCTAGTGCTCCTATTGCCACAGGAGCCACTGAGATTTAAGATGTATTACATATAATATGTAATAAAATCTATTATGGATGAGGAGCAAAAGAGACAGTGGAGAAGGAAAAGGTCACTGTGCAGCAGTTCACACAGTGCAGGTTTATGCCTGCAGGAACTGGCAGGGGAGCTCTGCTGCTTATTTGGGAACTCGTGTGAGGGATTATGGGTAAAAATAAAACAAACACAGAAGGCCACTGTGTCTTAGCAAAATCTGACCCGGATTACTGGCAACAGACATCCAAACACCAAATTCAGAGCCTTTGCACCCAGACCCTGACACTTTTCTCCATCACCCATCAATTCATGCTCCAGTCTTGAGTGGAAGAGAGAGACAGGGAGTGAGAGAGAAAGAGAGAGAGGGAGAAAGAAGGAGGGGATGAATGACAGTGAATGAGATTGTCAGAGCACTCTTTCATACACGTGTCTGGGTTAATTGGATTGGGGATTGAAGCCCAATCTGTAGAATCCTGATAGTGAAAGTGGGCTGAAGATGACCTGGATCGACCTCTCTCTACCGTGTTCTCAGCATTGCTTATTAAGATATTAAAATAAAAAATAGGAAACATCTTTATCACAGGGAAAAAAAAACTGGGGAATGTAACGGAGAACATGCCTGCCTGTTCAGCCTTAATGGGGGGTCCTCTAAGGACTGGAGAACTTGCCCGGCTGAGGGGGGTCATCTTTCTGTATGCAAAAGTTTTATCTCCTAGTACATGCTTACAAACTGAGCCAAGTGAATTAAAACACTCTCTGAGAGTCTGGCCAACCACAATTCCCAATTAGATTTCATGAACTTGTCTACTTCCTTTTTACTCCTGTCTGAGTGCATGTTGTATTATTAGAACAGCTCAATGGGGTTTTTTCCCATCCCACAGAGTTCTCTCCTCTTTCTGAACTTTAAAGAGGAACCCATTGTTTCCATGACAAGAGTAGGCTCCCCCTTGTGTTTGTGGTAGCTTTCCACAAGCAGAGACTTGGTGCCACAATGGAATAAACTGCGTGTTTCCTTAAAAACTTTCAGAAGCAGAAATTAAGGCAACCTAGAGGTAACCTTTCAGATTCAGCAGGGGATGTGAAGTCATTAGTTACATAATAATAATAATCATTGGTTACATACTGCTTTAGTAAGCTACACATTGCCTGTTATTACCTCATCTCAGAACACCAACTGGGAGAAATCTCTCCTCCTCAGTTTGTTTGATGTATCAGGAGTTTGAGGTTCAGTGCAGTATTTTTGCTGTTATGAGGATTGCACTCCTCTGGACGGAGATTGATATAATCATTTTCAAGGTCTGTTAGAGCCACTCTTCCAGCTTAGGGCGTTACAACCCCAAGTGACCCCATCCATACTGGAATAACTCTGGTGGTTACCATTGTTTCTAGAGATTCTTTCAGTCTCTGATATTTTTCCAACTTCTCATATTCCTGCGTTTGGGTGGTTCCATCCCTTGTGTCTGCCACATCTGTTAACAGTGCTATTATCTGCATCTTGTCCACTACCACATCTGGATACACAAATTCTTGGCCTTGTTGTTCTCCACCACTCTCTGCAGTTCCTTCCATTTGGACCTCTGGAATGCCCCCTTCACATGTGTTCCTGTAAATGATCTCTGCTATGTGGTTGTGTCTCTCACCTGCTAGCATCTTGCATCCTGCTACTAGGAGCTGGATTGTGTCATAGGTTCCTTTGCACAGTCTACATCTTGGATCTTCTCTGGTGTGATGCACCCCTGCATCGTCTAACCTGGTGCTTAGTTCTTATGATTAGCCTAGTGCTAATCTCCTCCGCTGCCATAGTGACCACATCCCCCATGTGACTGAGGTACTCCCTCATCAGCTTATCCTTTTGAGCCATTGTTTGAATGTACTCATGGATGTTTTGTGTCTCATCCTGGACAAAGGATCATTCCCCCTCCTTCTGGCTGGCATACAGCTTTTGGCTGGTGGATCTTGGGCAGAGTGCCCTATGCACTGTGAGTAGATTTATGTTCTCGAGATCAGTAGCTTCCAGTTCTTCTCTTGGCCAGCTTGATGTGTCTGCTGGTTATCTGATGACCGGCAGGGAAAACATGTCGATGGCTTTAATCGTATTGTTCCCATTACACTTGCTCTGGAGGACTTGCGGTACACCCGTGGAGGTGCTTGGACATGGCGGTCCTTATTGTTTCTGCCTCCAGTGTGGTTGAAGAGGTGTTCATAATTGTCCTCCAGTTCTGTTAGAAGACATTGTTAATTTCCCTCCGTCCTGATCACTCTTCCTCTTTTGAACAAACCACTGTTCCTTGGCCCGAAAGACATTCCTTGCTGTAGATCCTGGTCAAGTAGGTCAGTGAATCAATGTCCATTTCCATCTTGGCATACAGGCCTATGCAGAACAGCAATGGGGACAGTGGCATATATATTGGTATGTATCACACTTTATGGTCAGCTGGACAATTACCTTCAAACTGGCTTCTAGTGTTGTCTTCCAATGTTCCACTGAGTTATGAATGAAGGCCCTTAAGGACTGGACAGAAGGGAAGTACTAGATGGGTTGTTATTACCCTGAAACAAAAATATGTTCTTCCTCTCAGGACATTAGCTTTTTTTTAGCTAATTCTAAAAGCACAAAAAGGGTATATAATCCAAAATTACTTTTCTGAAGTCACAATGAAGACAAGACCCAAACTCTTAGCTTCCATTTCTGTATCTTTTTAAATGATTTACTAAATTATGAGCACACTGAACATCTTCACTAGTGGTCCCTGCATTCAAAAGTAAGGTAAAAATCTGTGACTTGATGATCCTTTGGTCCTAATAGTGTAGCCAACAAAGTATGAACTCAGATCACTGTACACAACTGAATAAAAATCGTGAATTAAAATCATTTGACTCATGTAACTGATCCTGTTTGGAGATTAAGCGTGGGGATGGATTGGCCATCTTCACTCCCAACTCTCCTGCTGTTTCTCTTTTATGTCTGTGCTGGTTTTGAAGTATCTACACGGAGGATCGTTTGTCTCTCACTTGTGGAACTGCGGAGTAATTGAGCTGCCTGCTGAATTAATGATGGGCATTTTTTTTCCTCTAGTTGTCACTTCAAAAGAAGCATGTGTGCTGAACAGGGTCGGTCCATGGGCCACGGGGAATGGCTGAAATATGGCTGTACTTCCCCTTTACTAATCCTGCTGAAGTATTTACAGGAGCTGAAGCTCATCGCTGATCTTCAAGGTTAGTCTGCCTGAAGCTGGCTGTCATCACACACCTGGACCAGGACCACAGGAGCATACTTAATGAATCTGGGTCAAGAAGACCTTTAAAAGGAGGGTAAGTAGAGTCAGCAAAAGTTACTGAATGGATCATCGCTATTTATACACTGCAGAACCAAGGCCTGGTTGATACCTGTAATTAATGGGATTTAAGTGGCTTCACTTAATTGGTTGATTTATTCATTATTATGATGAATAGCAATGTAAAAATGGCAGTAAAAAAACAGCAAGTCTCAGTTGCATGTCATGTGTTCTCAGTTAATGGTAAAAACCTCCAATAATATCACATTGGAATTATGTAGAACTACTGTAGAATAAAGCGCTTTTATATGTATTAAAGAAGACAAGGAGACAAAATGGAGTCACGTTCATCCCTCATTCCTTCACCCTCCTTCATGTCACCCTTTTTCTGTGTTCTCCAATGCCCCCTCTCTTTTCTCGCTCCAGCGTGCTCAGCATCACCTCACGACTCTCCGTCTCGTCTAAACCCAATTAGCCCCGTGTTGGGTAAACCTTCATGCCTGATTAGTGCTCCTGCCAGAGTGGAATTCCTGTCCGGATCACCAGGGAGAGAGATGAGGGAGAGCTCATTGGACTGCAGGGAGAGGTGGTACCCTGAGGGGAAGAGGATTTAACCAAAGCCCTCTCCTCTGGAGCTTCTCGTTCATCTCCAAAGTAAAGACTGCATAAGGACATACTTTAAAATGTTAACATAATGACCTACTTTGAAATGTTGACCAACAGGATAAAGAGACCAACATTTTGTGTTTGGTGTATTTTTTATTGCACAGACTGAATGTTGCTTCTTGGAACATACATCTCTAGGCCAGCTTCTATTGTCCATCTCAGAGCAAGTTTCTGAACACGTTGGACAGACAAGAGCAACCTGAACATCTTCACATATACACAGAGTACACAAAACATTCAAAACTCCCAGGAGTCCAAAGGCTGTGGATCCTAACTGATCTCCCAAGAACTGAAACATGGACCTCGAATGAGAAAGAGAAGGCCCAAAAGGCAAAGGCAAAGATGTCTGAAGAGCCTGTGAAGCTGGCAGACATGCTGGCTGGAGCCTGTGGACAACTGCAATGCTCCTGGCTTTTCCAAGCTCAGCGTTACGCTACACGCATCTGGCACAGTTCACCAGCCAAAAGACAAGCAGCCAACAATAGGCCAGTGCTGAGAAACAGTTCTCTGGCCAAGCTGTGGAAGGAGACTTGGTCTGCATGGCCGTCACATGACAGTTCAAAATCACCTGTGGTGCCGTATTAGAAAAGTGTGTCTGATTTCTGTGAAGCTAGTGGAGAGTCAGTCTCAATAGGCTTGGCAGGGTAAAAGTGTACAAATCTGCATGAAACGCTCCTCAGCACTGGGTGCAAGCAATCAATTGGACTCAATTGGACTTGCTTCATTCATTTCCACACTGCAACCGAATCGAACCATCGCTGTGAAACTCGGACCGACTCTGCAAGGCCAGCGGAGGGCAGCCCAACAGATCTGTGATCAGTTCTCCTCCGTGTTTATCATGGCTTTGGACACAAAAAAGTGCCTCCAGATCAGTGTTCTGAGGTGGCAAGGGAATCCAGCGCAGAGATGTATTTCACAAGTAACAGTCACTTGGTGCAATAAGACACATGAGAGGAACATTGCCAAGTACTGTGGGTTTACAACATTACATAGATAAATTAAAGTGGCCAAGCAACTCATTCTGATTTTAAAAAGCAAGAAGAGACATAAAGCCATCATGGATATAAATGTCCTCCTAAGGTTTACATGACTGTAATGAAGAAAATCAAAGCACATGATGACCAGAAAAAGAGAAAGAGGGTGAGACACATTGAGAAAAGACAGAAAGGAAGAGTGAGAAACAGTGAAGAAGAGAGAAGCAGGGTAAAAAAAAACTGAGAAAGAAGGTGAGAAACGGTGAGAAAAACAGATGTAGAGTGAGGAATGGTGAGAAAGACTGAAGCAGTATAAAACAGTGAGAAAGATAGAAAGGTAGAGTGAGAAACAGTGAGAAAGATAGAAAGGTAGAGTGAGAAACAGTGAGAAAGATAGAAAGGTAGAGTGAGAAACAGTGAGAAA
>JAOYMR010000026.1:7926856-7940803 GCA_025802075.1 Tenebrosternarchus preto
GAAGCACAAGGTAAGAGAACACCACAGAAAAGGGAGAGAGAGAGGAGAGAGAGAAGAGAGAGAGGAGAGAGAGAGAGAGAGATCACAGATCAAAGCAGCATTTGAGCAGCAGTACAGCGAGATATCAAACACTAAATAATTGGGTCATAAAGATTCCGGCTCTGTGATGGCCGGATCAACAAAGCACAGCGTGCTCTCCTGCCTCAGAACCATCAGAGCAGAAACCCACGAGAGAGGGCATGCATTATGCAGACACACACCTGCCACAAGTCTTTCACACACACACACTTCATTTTCCTTAAAACTTCTCATTACCATAGTGAACCTAAAGAAAGGTACTGAAACAGATAATAAAATCATCAAGCATTCCAGAAGCATCGTCAAACTAGTCATTTTTCATCATCCCGCCAGTCCTCATCTGTTATTAACACAATCAGAAATTAATGGTTGGCTGTCTTTGATTGGCTGTCTTTGATTGGCTGTCTTTGAGAAAATTAGTGGCATTAATCAGGTTTGGCCACTCCTAGCTTTTCAGAATAAATGAACATGGTTTCTTTGTTACTTTGTTCATTTTTGCAACAAAATTTGTTCATACGAGAATCAGTTCTTCTGTGGTTTCCTTTCAGCGCTAAAGGATTTTCAGTATTTAAACTGTCAAACCTTTAAAGCAAATCCTGTTGCTTAGAAAGACACATATAAATATATATATAACATATAAATATATATATAATATTAAAAAATGAGTGTTGTGAAATATACATAAAATATTAGCAAAGACCAGTTTATTTGAGGACTATTTTTTCCAGTTGAACATCAAATATTATTTGGGAAAAATGTTAAGATGTTTGTAAACATTTTACTTGAAGTGTATTTAGAGACACAGTGAACTTCTGTCCTGTAAAGTTTCTTCAGAGCGTTTTGGTTGGAATCCTTTATCAACTGTGCCAGCATTCAAGCAAAGTTCTTCTAAAGCTGTAGGAGGTGGAGCACTGCTGAGTGTAGTATAGTACACACACACACACAAACTTGTGGAGGTTGAGCACTGCTGAGTGTAGTGTAGTATAGTACACACACACACACACACACACACACACACACACACACACACACACACACACAAACTTATTTGTACATGCATGCATGCACACACATACACAAACACCCAAATAGATGCACCCAGGTACACACAAACATACACACTCAAACACACAAACATGCACACAAAAACACACAAATGCACACACACACACACACACACACACACACACACACAAACAAACAGCAGTAGTGTGAATAAAAGGGCTGGCAGGGCTATAAATAATCTACAATAGACTGCTGCCTGCACTGTTCCGGCTCACACGCCGTCTGATAATGGAGGGTTGGCTGGTGGGCTCCTGCCTGCTCTCAGGCACAGATCCACCACTCACCATCTGATTACACATCAGAATCCCACTCTGATTACACCATCTGATTACATATCAGAATCCCACTCTGATTACACCATCTGATTACACATCGGAGTCCCACTCAGTACTTGATGCCCCAAACTTCTGCTCAATTAAACCTGTTCCAAATGAGGCTTACAAATGTCATGTTCCCAAATTCTTTTAATACCCATTCATACACACACACACACAGATAGATACACACAAACAAACACACACAGAAGCACACAAACAAGAGTAAATTATATACACACCATCTAAACTGTGTTACATGCCTGAGCACACGCACACACGCGTGCACACACATACACACTCGCACAGTTTTTAAAGGATGTTATGACAACACGTAATGAAACTCCTCTTGAGAGCAGAGAAGCAGTTTCGTCAATGGAGCTCTCAAAGCCTTAAAATGATCTCAAACTTCCTGTTTACATTCACTGATGTACATCACATCGTCACGACGACAGCCATCTACAGAGCACAGCTATGGCTCCCACAATGCATTTGACTTCAGCACACACAACATCACCATCAGCCTGGGGAAGAAAAAAAAACCTACCATCAACACAGTCAAATCCAACCTCCATCCTGCGCTTTCCATGTCTAGGAAGACACTTTCACATATCCACTGGAGGAAAGCAGGCCAGTGTACAGTTCCTCCATCTGTCTAATTAGTTCCATTCTCTGACGCAATCCTCTGTTAACAGGATTGGGCAATATGATGGAAGCCTATACATCATCATATTTGCAGGTATTTTTATCATACATGACACCTGGCTTTAGGAAGATAAATGAATGAAAGTCTAGGAGTTTTGTGTGGCTACTGTCAAACGCATGATGGTATTTCCCAAGCCCCCGTAGTTAATAATATATACACCGGTCTTTAGCAGCAGAAGTTGACAGTTGCAACAACTTTACCCTGCCTACAGGACTGAGGTTAAACAGGACTCAAGTGAAAGCATGACAAAGCAGAAAACCACAAATCCTTCGCGCCCGTCCCCGCACCTGCCTAGCACCCGAAACCCTCTGCCCAACACGGCCGAGCTTACCCAGGTAAGCCAGGCGGCATTTCTGGGGCACCGCCACACTACCTCCCACGTGGTCAAAGCGGCAGGTAGGCAGAGACGTGGCGTCGAGCGGGACGGAACGCCGAGCCCTGGCGGGGAGCAGCTCCATGCTGCCCGAGCGCTGAGCTTCTGCTCGTCACGCGCAGACCTGCGCCCGCGAGCAGACGCGTGCCCGGTCCACGCCCGTCTCTTTACCCACAATCCCCCGCCCCACCTCGTCTTTGGTTGTCCGTACCCTTCCGTCTCCCTTCTGTGTGATGTTTATGCAAAGCCTTTGAACCTTTGTGGAAGCAGTGAAAGCGGAGCAGGGATTTGCTTAGAAGATCTAATGCGCCGTTTCAGGGAAAAGATGCATAATGTGTTTGTCTCCAACTGTAGCATGTGTGTTGATGCCTTAGGGATGCAGAGAGCGAGAGAGAGAGCGAGAGAGAGAGCGCGAGAGAGAGCGTGCGCGCGCGCGAGAGAGAGAGAGAGAGAGAGAGAGAGAGAGAGAGATGTTCAGAATTACAGTGAAGTACACAAGGTTTCAGACAGAAGTCCATCAGCAGAAACGTCGTGTTTTTCTGAAAGCTTTGCGTACTTTAGTGCAATTTTGACCATCTGTCAGATTTTACTACAGTATACTGTGGTTAATCACCTGGAATCTTCTTTGGATATATAGTATATATAATTACTTTATCAGTAAAATTCAAAAATATTTTTCCTAGTAATACCAACACAGCCTATACATCCTTATGTGCATAGAAAGAGAGTTAGAGAGAGAGAAACATTTTTGATGGTATAAAATAAGAAGCACATTATGGAATGAACATACTTCACTTGACATCGTGTTCCATGTAAGGGTCATAATCATACAGCCAATATGAAGACGGCGAGCAGTAAGAACGTTGTAGCACCAGTAACCTGGGCCTTCGGAGATAACACTACTGTACGGATCCAGTCTTTAAAGGAACACCTGATCAACATGGATGTTTTACCCATCTGACATCACAATCTCGCCGAGACCCAGCTGTCAGAGAGCTTTCCCTGATGTAGCAACTGGCTACGAAAAAGGAAGTGCAAAAATATATATTAAACACCATTTCTTAAAACCTTCAGTTCAGGAGTTGCTTATAAATCCTTTTGGGAGTCAGTTTGGTAAGGGTTTGGATGGGTTTGGCAAAAGTTTGGAAGTCCAAGCCTCAATTTTTCTCTTCCATCCCGTCTTCTTTCTTTTCTTCTATTGTGATTTTTTTCCCTTTGTTTCTGTTTGAACAGACATGGGGAACTTCATACAGAACTGGAGTCAGAATGTTTGCTTTTGTGCTGGAATGCAGATCTTTAGATTTTAGATTAAATAATGATTATGACAATTATATGCAAAATGTTCATTTTAGTTTTACATGCATTTACATTTGTACTGATTCAAATATGCAGGAATAATAAGTGTTTTTGTAGATACAGTCCTACTTATTTCAGGTGAATGAATGCCGATGCTCCTTGTACTGCAGCTGTTTTAGACACAGTAGGTGAAATCCATGCTCAGAAGTTCCCATATCAGGCGGCTGATATGGCCAGTGAGGCAGAGCGCCCCCCAGTGGCTGTTGCTGGTTGGGTCAGAGTAGGTAAGAATGCTTCATGCATCCATCCTGCTGCTGCCATGAGGGTGTGTGGCATCATGAATAAACACATGTTTATTCACACATGATCAAACACAAGTTACCCTGACAGTCACAGAGCAGTGTCATCATGGTTAACAGATGAGGTGATGTGCTTTAGGTCGTGGGCAGTTTTTCTCGCTTTAATGGCATGTTAAACATAATGAACTGAATTTTTTATCAGCATATTCAGTGGAATTAATTGCATATGTCTAAAGCCTTTATCTATGCAGAATGTCAGCAGGGTGTTTGAATGTGAATCTGTTCGCTGATGGCTGAAAAGGCTTTGGGTGGAAAGGACATGCAGAAGCTAATTAAGGACCATGGACAGCAGCCTTGCGAGTGTCTGCTGGAAACCATCTCCTGGCAGGAGTCCCCCAGCAGAGCAGTGAATCCCCCAAAGAACTCCGCCCACCAACGGGAGGGAGGGAGGGGTTAGGGTCCGGCTGCAGGAATGCACCGCCTCTCGCAGCCGCTTGATTGTGGGCTATGAAGAGAAACGAAGCGCCGCTGCGGACGCTCCAGGAACTAAAGCCCCTTCTGGGCCATGCAGTGGAGCGAAAAAAACAACTGCATGGAGCAGTAATGAATGTGCAACTGTTCTTCTGACTGTGCTTCCACTGGCAGCTCAAGGGAATGACATCAAAGTAATGGGATTGGTGGGTGGGTGTTCTCCGATATGGTAGGAGCCCGCTGGCTGGATGGGAGGCTGGACGAAGCTCCTCCATCCTCCCCACTTTTGCCTTGAGGCTTCACCCACTGAACCCTGCCAGTGGAGGTGCATTAGAGAACAGAGACAGCCACCTCTGTGCTCCTGCTAATCTCCTCCGCTTCACAAAGAACGGCCAGGTGGGAATGTTCTGCGAGTTGCAGTGGTTAAGGGTGTCAGACTCACACCCAGAGGCTGTATATGACCAACAAGAAAGCAGACAGTGGAAAAATCAATGAGTTCTTCACCATTTCTGCTAATTAGGATGGCATTATTCCACCACAGGGGATAGGGAACAGACACGAGGTTCTAGTGTTTCAGAGAAACTGAATTACAAAACAAAAGATGGACCCCTTAACGGTGCTGTCAGCCTGCAGAGGTGCCAAAAGCACTGCTCTTCTAAGACGAGTTTCTAAGCCTCATACACAGCCAGATAACTCCAGTTAGAAATGCAGAAAAGAAATGCTGGACGTGGAGGGGAGAAGAGAGCAAAGGAACAGAGGAGAGGAGAGGAGAGGAGAGGAGAGGAGAGGGGAGGAGAGGAGAGGAGAGGAGGACATCTGGTTTTGTGCCCTGAAGCATGTGGACACTTGCAGAGCCTCATCAATGTGCAAAGAGAGAAAATGCATTTCTATAAAACACTCATTTCTACATGAAACACTTATTTCTACACAAAACTCTCATTGCTACATAACACATGTTTTCCTTGTAGGGAAGTGGGCCATTAATACAAACACTGCTACTGTCTTCACACACATGCTCTGAGAAATATGTAAATCCGAATAAGAGCATCAGCCAAATACTGTCAATGTAAATGCACTGACAGGATATTTAATCTTTAAAGGACCCCAAAAGCATGTGTATGTGGCAAATACAGAGAAAATACAGCTGTTGTACGGTAATCCCTGAGGCCCCTTGTACTCCAAAGAGGTCTTGTGCTTCAGTACAACTCCTTACCAGCCTGTTTATTTGTTATTATAATTATTTATTAAGTTACTGTTTGTTATTAATATTTAAGTTGTTATTTGACAGATTACTGAATTCTGCATTTGATGAACCAAAACTGCGTGGTAGTTACGGTAGATTTCCGTTGAATGATATTTAAGGTTATTTGGTAAAAGGTTTTTTCGTCTGAAATTGAATTTTTAATGCAAGCAGTCACATATTGCAAAAGATCAGTGTGAAATTCATACGCTGGTGTTCTGGAAAGATCAAGTGAATCGAATTGCGTTATTGCGATAATGATAACGCAGGTTGCGCCGTAAAAGCGTTTTCTGCGCTGCTGGCCCAGACTGAGGTGACGTGAGTCATAAAACGCTGATACCTATACAAACGGCGCGAGGCGTCCTGAGGGGCCATTCGGTCCTATTATCGGCACCTGGCCCTGGGCTGACAAAGATGCTTTATAGCGCGAGTCGTTGCGCGTGAAGGAAGCTTTATGTTTCAAACAATAGTACAGCACAAAAACAAAATCGAATCGAGCTATGTAAAGCGATCGAGTAATTCTATTCAGTTGTACACAGACTGAATTTGCTATTGTAGTGTGCTCAGTTTACAGGTGTCCACAAATTGCGGATCGATAATTCCTCAAGAAGTGCTGAAAAAATCTAAGTTCACTGAGAGGAATATCTACATGCTGAAGACTTGTCAAGTTGGCAACAGTGTGTGAAATCTGATGGCGCGAGCAGAACTTCGCGACCCCTCCCATTCAAGCGAACAAGCATTCCGTTGTAGCACCACGGACAGCGCCTTACCAAGTACGGACAGTCCAAGACCAAGAAAAGCAACCCCAAAAAACGCACAATACAAACAAACCACTGTACATTTACACGTATGTTAACTCATTTGGTATTTGTTTACTCATGGAAATAAAATTATGATGATTATTAGTAGTAATACTCTGATCCCCACACAGAACCCACTTTTGTCATATTTATACTGCAGGAAAATATGACTCCTAATATCTGAGTAAAAAATGACTCACCCCTTTCAAAACTGAGATTTTTCAAAACTTCTAGTTCTGCCATTATAGACGATCCCATGCACACATCGTGTTAACCAAAGAATCCCTTCCCGAAAAATCGAAAGGAAAGGACTGGTCTTTATAAAGCAGGTGTCACTGCGTTGTTCCATATCATTTTTGCACCCGTTCAAAAAAATTCTTCTTTCACCAAAAGACGGAGTATTTCTTAAAATGTACAGTCCAATTCCGGTTCGGTCTCAGGGAAATGAACAAGTAAATCCATTTGGACCTATAGAATCCTGGAGCGCGAGGGGGACCTTTCCAATATCCATTCCGTATCCGCTCACTTCAACGCGCTCTCTCTCCTTTTCTCGTCGCGTTTCGGTTTGACTGAATCCACATGGTCTATATCCAAGCGCCTGTTAGCTGGTTTCATTGGTGTTTTCGAATATGCGGCGAAAAGAGTTTGTTCCGTGTTTGCGTGCGCTCGTTGTATATGTGTGTGTGTGTGTGCGCGCGCGATGTGTATAGGGCGAGTTCGCAGAGTGAGGTGATAGAGGGTATAAGGGCGCGCGACACTATTAACCTTTACTGCATTTCATATTGTTTACAAAACACCAAAGGCTTGATCTACTTGGGTTTGTCAAACTTGATTTTTGCGTATTCAACAGCTTAAGTGTAGGTTACATGGGACAACGTTAGTTTCCAGCAAAACCTCTGAGTAAATGTTGCACACGAAATTTCACATCTTTTCTTGGGCTATAGTTAGACTTGGAAATAAATGTCATTTGACATTGATTTCTACATCCTTTTCATCTAATCGCAATGCTCATTGAGCGTCTGGACAAACACACTGATGCTGCCTAAGCCTCTAGCATTCCAAAGAGCCTGAGTTTAAGATGGGTCTACCTGCAAAAACCAGTGAACCACGCGCAAAGAGAGAAGTGTAGACGCACTCTAGGGGGATAGTGTATTTGATTTCTAATTTTTTTAAAGAAAGAAAGAAAGCAGCTGTTTTATATAAAGCATTTGGGTCAATCCACGTGTCGTAGGTATTTTCACAGACTCGGTTGTTTACTCCCTTGTTCCTGGATGCAAAAAGCACGGGTCTACCAAGCAATTTCTCCCATAAAAGAGCAGATTTACGCAATCCGAAATTAATATGGCGCATTTTTTGACATTCGTAGTGAAGGAACGCAAACTGAGTACGTGTCACGTGTCTGCACGCGGTCTTGCATATGTATATCCACTGAACAGGAATTTCATCAATGAATTCGTATGACGACGCACAGCGAATAAACGGTAAAGAACGTGAAATGAATTAATTATAGCCAGTACAAAAGAAAACCGAAATCCGGACCGTAATTAACCAAGTGACCTAAATTTATTATTTAAATTCTTCAGTTCTTCATCTTTAAATCTACACAGTAGCGCTACGAGATTTGGTATAAATTATATGAGCATTCTAGATTGACTAAAGCAAAAAATCCATCTATAAATAATTGGTTGCTGTTTAAGGTTGGCGGCTCCACTTACTAATTGAAAAAGTCTCATATTAGTTGAATTCAGTTAGTGACGTGGTTTCTGACTCATCGTATTGATTTAATTATTTCGCACTTCCCACTTAGATTAATCAGACTATGGGAGCTTTGATTCATTTCGTTTAGAACTCAAAGTACCAAAGAATAGGTACAAAGTTTATAGACTCTCTCCTTGCACCTGCCGTCCTGGGGGATGAGAAGAATGGGGGAAGGTAAATGCACACTCCATAGCTTTATTGTCACACGTTCAAAGTTTAGGACCTTGTTTGAATAAAGCTCAGGTCCAGCTGTCTGAGGAAGGAGGGCTATGTTTCCACAGGCTCAGTCCTCATAAGCAGACACACTTCCCCCCTTCAAAGGGTTGGGAAACTTGTACCTGTGTTACGCCACTTGTTTCTACCAGCCGGTTAATTATGAGGCTCTTCAGGAGGCAAGGCAGGGGTGGAGGCGGTAGTGAAAAGTGGGGAAAGAAGACTCAAACAGCACCTTAAACGCATCCAAACATCCACCCTTGAGTCTCCTCGACAAACGTACCATCAGTGTATGATGCAACATCTCTCTGGCCTCATTTCAACACTTACATAAAACCCACAGGGCCCTTTTTGCTTTACCTCCTCTACCCCCTCACCACACACAACACGCATACACACACACACACACACACACACACAAATATACACACCTACCCACACACAAAGGAGGTGCCTCACATTGTACTAAATTGCACTGTCAGAGGTGGTTCATCATTTCCGACTACAGCTATGCGTAACCTGTGTCTGGGAAGCGTGGCCCGTGATCCTCGGAGATGACAGTCGATAGTTGGATTGCCTTCGACTCAAGCGCTGTCCCCTGTGGCTTTCTGCTCTCGATCATCACTCCATAATAAAATAAAGACTAAGAAATCTATATATATGAGTCTCAGTCTGGGATCAGGGGGGAGCCATGTTGACAGCATTCTAATCAGAGAAATATCATCTCCGATATCGTCTTCTGCATATGGATATATGGAGAAGGGTATATGTCGGTGATGACATATACAGGACTGGTCAGATGTTCTGCTCTGCATTCCCCTCTGTGGCATCATTATGGGTGTCTTTTTGCTCTGTGTGCGTGTGTACACATATTTTGACAACGACTACGTGAAGGAAATCAACCTCGTGCTGATGACGGAATGACCATCCAAAGTGTCCCAGAATAGTGTCCACAGATTGGATCAAAGCAGACCTTTATTGATGGGCAACAGAGTGGATTGAGATGTACGTGACAAGATCAATATGTCTGGAGTAGCAAGACATCTATTGGTCTCTTCTGTGTGGACAATCAAAGCTCCATCCTTTGCTTTATATTATATATATGTATGCATATGTGTGTGTGTGTGTGTGTGTGTGTGTGTGGTGTTGTGAAAGATATATGAGATAATATTGGTGAGAACAGTATTCCCCTCTTGCCTTTCAGTGTATCAGTGCACCAACCACATACACCGATTACACATACAATATACGCACTGCGTACACACACCCCACCCCACCCCCACACATCCAGAACATTTTTATACTGTGATTTAATCTCTGCGTCCACATTCCTGGCCCTTCCACACATACACAAGTGCACCCCCACTCTTTGTTAAACCTGTCTCATCCTACATCACTGATCTCTCTGGAGAGAAACAAACCATCACCAGTCTGACAGACACGGAAACCAGAGATTTGGGGTGAAAGAGAAACAGAGAGTGAGAAAGAGAGAGAGAGAGAGAGAGAGAGAGAGAGAGAGAGAGAGGAAAAGCGAGAGAGTTTGTGTGACGGGCAGTGGATCTAATTAAAGCATACCACAGCATTTACCTGTCACCTCCCCTCTCCAGACAGGTTGAACTTTCTTTCTTGCTCTCTCTCTATCTCTCTTTCTCTCTCTGTCTGTCTCTTTCTCTCAGTTTCTCTCTCTGTCAGGTTGGAAGATAAGCTTGTCGACTGAGGGCTAAATTACAGTGCCATTGAGCTGTGTTGTGTAAAACAGCCAGGAGAAAAAGTGCAGAGGAGACAGGCAGGCAGCCTGACGCTCACCACCTGCCCTGCTCCCATATATCACCCCACAAGCCACCACAAGCCACCACACCATAATACCTTTAACAGGGGTTCAGCAAGTACCTTGCGATACGATTCACCGATATGATATCCCAGTATCATGTCACGATACGATACGATGAATGAGTTCAAAGGCATCGCCCCTGTTGACCAACACTGAATATGTGCTCTAATGGCACTAATGTCAATAAAATGACAAAATAAATAAACAAAGCAAAGGGAGAAGATGAGGACTGCAGCTGACAGCATAAAACCAGTTTATTTTCCACATTTCCGCTCATTTTAAGCACACCTGACAGACTGGGTGAGGTAAGAGCCTCTGTTCCTGTGATCAAACTGTACGAGAACCTTTTCTACTTCTAACAGTCACACTCAGCACTGCAGTAAATTACCACACACACACACACACACACACACACACACACACACACACACTCGCCACAACGGCTTCTCACTTGCCTCCAGTGTGTGATTCAGACTTAATCTGATGACACATAAACAAGACACAGTCCAGCAGCAAACCTGCTCAGAGCATTTCTAAATATATACCTACATACGTAACAACATACTAATATGGCATTTCTAAATATATACCTACATATTAAACAACATACTAATATGACATTTCCCCACCACACGTTAAGAACATCAAATTTAATACCTCCCTTCTTACCCAGAATGCAGTGTTTTGGAATAATATATTAAACTAGTGAACCCCTCCCTCTCCTCCCGGTACATGTGGGATATTTGTAATAGGCTTAAATGTGTTAAAAATATGGTTTGTAGTCATACAGAGATGAAAAAGCAAGTTATACATTTTATGGCAGCCTGCTGACGCTGGCACTACTCCATGCTTAAATAAACGGCTTTCCTATTATTTAGGTGGAATGAGTCAGCCGGTATAATCTATACACATTTGCATACACACACTTAATGTTCTATCATATGGGGAGATTGCGTCCGTAGCGTGTGAGTGCGCCCCCTTGTGCCTACTGACATGAACTGCATTTTCATATAATCAACATTAAATGTACCATACATGTTAGCAGCGTTTGTGTACGTGTTCTCACGAATATGAAAAATCCCACCCGAACAGGACTGTACTATTACAGTGAAGGGCTGTACCATGTCAGTTCTTATTGTTTTTATTCTTACCATGTTGCTATTGTGAAGCATCAAGCATTATCAAGGTTTTTATCTACACAGACCACAAAAACCACCACAGACTAGTATTCACTGACAAGAATTCTGGTTGCTTATTCCAAACAGCTTTTGTCTAGACTGAGATTTTATTATATCGACCTCATTTGTTTGTCAGCTTGAGCAAAACCAGTCCTCCTCCAGGAGGAGCACCAGCGCATCGACTGAAAGCCAAACTAACCGTGAAATGTGCTGTTGTCCGTCAGGAAATGGCGGCAGTAGTGGGGGGTGCCGTGAACCTCCATTCTTTGGAAGCCCTCAAGGGTCAGAGGTCAGCAGGACAGAGGGGTAAACCTGGAGAGGAGGGCAGGAGCACAGGCACATGGGGGGGAAATAATAATAATACCAATAATGTTGTTGTTGTTGAGAAGAAGTCATTACCTAAAGAGTTAAAATGCAAATATGAAGTCACACAAACATGAACTCCTTACACCACTCCGGCAAATTGGAAATGCCATATGTATATTTGCACTGATGAAATTACAAACCAGAGACCACAAAGAAATAAGAAAATGGAGGTGATGATGAGGACAGAGAAGGAGAAATTGAGTGTGTGTGTGTGCGCGCGCGCGTCTCTGTGTGTGTTTGTGTGTGTGTGTGTGTGTGTGTGTGTGTGGTGGAGTATCTGCAGGGTACAGTAATCTGTCTCTAATAATTTTTGTTGACAGGTTACTCATCTACAATTGATTTATATAAAAAAATATTACCAAAGACTGTTACTGTCTGAGAAGATACTCTTTAATAACATAACCTGTAAATTAGCTTTAGATTTTATGACTGGCACTTATTTTTAGCTTGCTTGTGTAAACAGATACAAGACCGGGGATCCAGAGCTGATTAAATGCAAGTCACTGCATTTAAAATAAGCGATAATTATTTATGATTTGTAATCAGCCTCAGCTAAGGCGACGGGAGACGAAGCGATCTCTCCACTGCCCTTTATCTACTATCCAATGAGATCCTCGAGCCTCTTTACGACTGCTCACAGCAATCTGCGAGGGCGGTTTCTCCTGGCGAAGGAACTTCATTAACTCGACTCCAGCAACCAAAAAAAAAACCCTCCAGAACCCTCCAGAAGGACTAGAGTAGGTTCCACGTCCGACCTCATCCGATGCTCATAATTACGAGAAGAATAAAGCAGAGGGCATGTCAACGGCCAATCAGAAGTGGTTGAGAGAGTTTTTTGGCCCGCCTTTGAGGTCTTATTTCTTCACCATCACTGACTGCACTGCTACTAAAGCAGGTTTGCCTAAAACCAACATGCCACATGTAGCAGTTCCTCAGGTTCTATGGGGTTTTTTTTTTGCCCAATGCCTTTGACATGAAGCAAGACCTAAATCCCTTTTTCACCATTACGGATTAGTCAATGCTATTTGGAATAAAATCCAACCAAATAATTTTGGTCTTATTTTGACGGTCACTTGATCAGTTCTGTAGGTGAATAATGTTGTAAACAAGCAGATAGTGAGGTGTCTCTCAGACAGACCCTAAAGATGAGCAGTACGATTTGATGGAAAGAACACAGGACCTAAAGGAAACCATCCAAACCAACTTGCTCTCACCATTGACCTCAAAGTGTATTATTTTGACCCCCGTGACCCCACTCATCACTAGTCTCATCACACAAACAGAAATCGGACACTCCTACACACTGCAGTGAGCTCCTGCTTCCTTCCGGAAATTTCTCCCTCTTTACCTATAAATCTCTGGGAGATGGATATGCAGCAGGTGTATGGGGGTCAGTCTGAGGAGGTGGAGTGAGTATGACAAGATGTGCAGATGTGTGTGTGTGTGCAATGTCAGTACATTTGCAGGTAAATGATTTAGGATGGTTTGTGTCTGTGTGTTTCTGTATAGCGTGTGGGTGGATGGAAGAAGAGGACGTATGTTTCAATGCATGAAGAGGAAGTGAGAAGCAGGACTCAAGGTTCAAGGGAAGTGGGGAATGTAAGATAAATCACTGAAGTGGTTTATGGAGCAGTGAACAAAGTGTTGAAGAGAGAAACTGAAGTGCAGTGGAGAGCTAAGCAGGCAGAGCCACGTGGAGGATAATGCACGGTGAGAGCACCAAGAAGCACAGAGAAACACAGAAACACAGGGAGAAGCACAGAGAAACACAGAAACACAGAGAGAAGCACAGAAACACAGGGAGAAGCACAGAGAAACACAGAGAGAAGCACAGAAACACAGAGAGAAGCACAGAGAAATACAGAAACACAGAGAGAAGCACAGAGAAGCACAGAAACACAGGGAGAAGCACAGAGAAACACAGAGAGAAGCACAGAAACACAGAGAGAAGCACAGAGA
>JAOYMR010000026.1:7944990-7979697 GCA_025802075.1 Tenebrosternarchus preto
AAAAACGTGTCTGTACGGATGTAAGAACATACAATGCATCTTAATGACAATGTTCCCACCTCACTAATGGAATTATTCAGACAGTACTTGTGGTTGCCACTGGAAAATGTCACAGCTCAGCACAATATAACATACCGCTAGTCAGTTCACTTCCAGAAAAGTGCGCTAATATCTCTCAAAAGTATGGCAGTCTGTAGGGTATAGCTAGAGACTAGATGAGCCTAATAAAATGGCCTCTGAGTGAGTCCATGGGGCTATACTAAATGTGTGAACGTGGGCGAGTTATGGATTCAAAAACTGGTGTTGTAAAAATCGATAATTATCTCTAATGCCAGTAGAGACAAACGCAGCGTTTGCGTGAGTTAATGCGCGCCACCTTGTTTTCAAAAGGACGTGCTTTCGACAATTGATCCTTTTTATGTTTTCGTAGTCTAAATCGTTCTCGGAGTATTCACAAATCCCGGTCAATAGTCGCAAAGGGTCCAACAGCTTGCATGTTCACCGCTTTGTTAACTTTCAGTAATTGAATATTTAGTAATTAGATATTTTATTTCACCTGGTCCATCTTTTATGACCCATTCTGAGTAGGGGAGTGCGGACTTGGGATCAAGGAGCGTAAAAATGTCCTAGGATGTCACCGAATGGATAAAGGCCAGTAACGGTCTAGATATACAACCCCGAGGAAGCTTCAAAACAAATGAAGGAGTCTGGACGACAGCTAAAGCCACCGCGACTGCACATTCAGACAGAAAAGTGATCAAATACTTTTATGTGATGTAAAAGATGCTCTGCTTTTACGTGGCGTGTGCGGACACCTTGCGTCCATGGAGTATCATCAATCACGTGGAAGAGGATTTTAACTTGGGTCCGAGGAGAGGAGCAGACTTGCCCCTTGTTTTCTTTATCCGGTGACTACCGGCTGCGTTTACATAAAAGCTTTTGTTGTTGGATAGAGACCTCCCTCAGACGAAGAAACGAACCCGTGAAACCGTGACACACTTTAGAAATTCATAAGTTTCTTAAATTATATGGTGTTAAATTTTATTTACAACAAACACAAAAGAACGCATTTGTAGTAACTGTTGGACTTTGTGCTGCAACATAATGTGCCGCCCTTACTTGAAATGAACACTGAAGTTACTTTTCATAAACGTAACTGAAACTGTAAAATGGGGTCACTGGATGGATTGAATTTGTGTAGCCTGCTGAAACAGGTGCATTTGATCCGGGTGCCAGTGGGATGTACAGTTAGCCTACAGTAATCTGGTGTTGAAATGTTCCCAACAACAGCAACAACATCAAAAAGTTAACTGTCTTAAACTTCAGTCAGCATCTATAACATCTGGGCAAACAAACACAATCACTTGCAATTGGTTTAAGACACAAATAGGGCTTGAGGTTACTTGAGGTAAAACTACACCTGCTTAACAAAGAAGTCACTTACTGGTTTCTTGTCTGAACTTCTTTAAGTCAGCTTCGCTCTGCTGTTTGAATCGTTTAGTTTACGAGAACACTGTCATTTTTTTTTCTCGGCGTAAATCTTTTCAAAGCGCCTCAGATTCCAAGGAACTGCACGTAATAACCACTGTTTACTGATCAACTGCCCGCACTCACGGGGGGTAATACCGCCAGAGCACCTCTCATTCAAACTCTGCTAACTGACTGGCGCAAGGGACAGACTCGAGGAAAACCAGCAGCGGATTCTCAGGAATGGACTGGCAGTTGAGGGTTTTATGACCTCGAGGGAGTTGCACTCATCAAACCTTTTTTTTCAGCTAGGTAACTTAAGCCAGAAAGCAAGAATGTCCACTAGAAGAACGGATAAGGATAGTTCTAGACTTTCTGTCTAAACAAGTTTATGACTACATGAATATCCACCCATTCATCCATGAATGAACTCATAAATGATTTAGCTGGTTCTTATTTAACTTCTTCTTATAGGTTTGTGATTGTGATTAGATATTTATTATTTAGTCGTTTATTATTCACAAAACGTTTTTTTAATTTTCTTCTGACTTTATGTTTATGCAGTGTATATGAAATTGTGTTTATGCGAAAACATTAAATGTTTTGGAATTTAGAAGTTTTTAATAGAAATTAATTAACTTAATTATTGATTAGTACCCTCCACTTTTTAAAGCAAATATACATGATGTTTAGTGTTAAAAGCAGAAAATGATATGGGGACAGTAGGAGGTTGCCAAATTTCCCATGATTCACTTCAACAAAGAGTGACAATCTCTCCATCACCCTCCACCATGCACACAAAGGAAACATTTTCCCAGGCACTTCCAGAAGTCCTTTCAACGCTCCACCAGTCCCTCCCGCAGATTCCTTCCCACCACTGCCTCTGTCTGGGTTCAAAGTCTGTCAGTGTTGCACCCAGCAATCATCACGCTTTTATGCACTCTGTTGGTTCAAACTCGCAGGACCAATGGGAGGCCAGGAATCCTGTCATGGCTGCTGGTCACATTAGCACAATAAAAAGAGAGGAGGTTGGCTCACTCTCCTCCAGCTTCCCCTCCCACAGTCCTGTGCAGTTTCCCGCACCCAACATCAGTCTGAGGTTAGACCTGTAAAGTACAATACTACAGTACAGCTGAAAGACCAGTGAAGAAGTCAGGTAAACTGGATCAACTGACAAGGTACTATTTTTTGTAGCAACACTGTTCTCAGATCAAGGTTTATTTGTCACATAAACAGTCAAACACTTGGCAGTGAAATGCTTTATGACAGCTCTGGCACAATATTGATAAAATGAACCTTGATATATTTTCTCATATCACTATAAATTTGTGATGGCACCGGTAGAGAATCAGCATTTCCAAACCAGCACTCACTACAAATATAGAGGCGCTGTCCATCACACGAGAGACCCAGGATCAGCTTTAATTTCTTAATGCCCTCAATGCTCTTACACAGTCTTCTCTGAGATGCTCCAAAGGTACAAAGTGAGGACTTCTAGGAGATGAGTCGGCAGCAGCAAACCCTAACCCTCCTCCACAGGTCCTCCAGTGCAGTACCTCTTCAGACTCCACACACACACTGGGATGGCCACAGCATGCTGGTTAAGACTCTTTGGCTGTGTTTAACGCTCCACAGTCTGACGAGTTTTAGTGACACGGTCCCACATCCCAACTCCCCCCGTCGCACTTTTGCTGTCACACAAGTAGAAGGAAGGTTCCAAGAAAATCAACCATGACGACTGTTCATAAGTTTCTGTACTATGCGGCTGTATGCCTGCTACAGTGCTTATAAACAAAACACAAAAAACACAGATTTTTGTTTTGCATTTATTGTGATAATTGATTAAAGTCGCTCTGTTATAATTAAAGAAATAATCCAGTGCCATTGCAAACCATTTCACAGCTGACGTCATTCAGACAATGTTTTCAAGAGCAACTATCTAGACTTCTGAAAGCCTTCTCCCCTTGTCCTTAGTGCTCACTGATTCATTCTTTTCATTGTTTTCCCTCAATATCCACTTCTTGTAGTTGAAGGCCTCTAGGACCCTGAGAGGGGTACCAGCTTTTTTGATGCACTTTGTTTTCTGGATTAGATGTTTCTATGGCAACTGGACCCCCCCCCCTCCATTGTGTCCAAGGAGGTAAACCAGCAGACCCCCACAGCTTTGTCACCGAAATGATGCACCCCCACTCCTCCTTCATCGAGGGGATAAAGGAACCAGAGAGCATTATGGGATAGCAGCTGATGGAGAAAGCTTTCGGTCATCAGGATCATGCTGACGGACTTGTGGGAGGCACACGAGAGGCGGTTTAGACAATGGACGCCATCCTGGTTCAAAAAAGCACCTCTGAGGGTGTGCCACGTGTGGGCGTGTATGAAATCAAATGGATCCAGTGCTGACAAACGCGCTCTGCATTCAAAACACCCACAAGACGAGGACGGTACTGCAGCCTCCAGTTTAGGCATGCTGCCAGAATAAAACAGCTCTTTTTCGGGCATATCCCATTCGTCTTTCCTGCTGGCCTTTACCTTAAACACTACCAAACTGGCTCCAGACTTCTGCTTTTAACGTAAGAGGATTAAGAACGAACGCCTAAATTCATCTCCTTCTGATGTAGCCAGCTGAGTCTCTCCTGGTGAGAGGGAATATGGAAGTATCAATGTGTGGTGGCGGTAAAGAGGAAGTGGGGTTTTTTTTTTTAGTTTTCAAACACCACAAAGTTGTCAGCACAATATCAAGAAGAAAACAAAGAAATGTCAGGATGCATTTAGATCTACATCCCAGGCACCCGCGACGCTCTCCTCCCTTCCAAAGAGTGCCTGCATCACTGGCCCCTCCCCTTCCACAACCACTTCCAGAGTCTCTTCATCGCCGTGACAACTGTGCTGTTGCCGAAGGCTCGGGTGAGCCGGTCCTTCTGACTCTCCTCTTTCCACAGGCCTTCCCTCTTCCTCTCGGCCTTCAGCTCAGAGCGGAGCAGCCGCCTGTGGAGTTTCCAGTAGAGGCGGGAGCGAGGGTCCAGGCCATGGAGGGGTGTCATCCTGCCCAGGCCCAGTCTCAGGACCTCCTCGTTCACACACGTGGTGAACATCAGACCCTGTAGAAGACAAGGAGAGACACTACTCAAGCAGAACAAGATTACAGTGTTTCCTTTTGTTTTCTTCCTAGATAACAACTTTTAACGTATATAACAGTAAATGTAAATTTACATTTGTTTACAAATAATTCATGAGGAGAGTCCATCCTCGGTCAAGCGCATCTGTTTCATGGGGGTCATGTGACCCGGCAGCTCCAGGTTATCTCACCTACCCTGCTGACGGACACCAGGCAGTGGAGGCTCTCATCCTGGCGGCCAATCAGACGCAGCCAGACATCCTCATCTGGCTTGAGCCATCGAGAGAGCCAATCCTGGCCCTGCGGGGTCAGCTCCACCCCAGCCAGACGCACATCAAGAGCAGCGACGGGCTGACCTGCCGGAGGACAGAATGAGAGTCCACAAGTCAGCCATATCTGTTCGCTGACCCTCTTAAAGCCAGGCTCAACAGGAGGGTTCTTCAAAGTAGCTTTACGATGGGGAAACGTTGAAGAAGGTTTAAAGCTGTATATCTTCAAAAGATGTTTATGGGGAAGAGTGTTTTTAATTGTGGTCCAAGTCCATTATATGTACAATATTAACTAAAAGATTTGGATTTAAGATCTGGTGAGGAAAAATGATTCACACCAAGGGGGAAAAATCACATTATATTTGTGAAAGTATTATTGTAGAAAAATAATGTTGCCTATGGTTCGCTGTTCTTTTTTCCATAAATAAATTAACGTAATTATAGGGAATATGGGTGGATTCCAACACTTTCACTGAGCTGCCCTTCACATATGAAGAAAAAGTTAGAAAGACAAGATACAAATGAATAGAATAAATTCACATCAGACATGGTCATTAACCCACAAAGAGAACCATAATCCCTATGTTTACTTCAGCTGACAACAAAAGGCGATGTCTAGTTTCCACAGAAAAGCTCATTTAAATCATTTAACCCCACTTTCCAGATATGGTTGCACACTGTAATGTAATTACAGGAGGTATTTATCTCTATTAACTATATTACTGAGACATCTCATTACAAGAAACTAAAACAAAATCTCGTAAAAGTGCAAATGTTTGCCATTCAAACCCTTTTATTTGCTTTATAAAAAAGTGCATACGCTTCGTGAGTTTCAATGAAACATGGTGAGAGAAGGATCAACTCTCTCTTCACTGGGAGAAAATAGGGCCAATTAATAAAACAAAATGAAAATCAGCTGCATTACAGAAGCGAGATGAAAATCTTGGGTGAAATGAAATCTGATCAGTCCTGCACACAACTGGAGAGACAAAAGGAAGAAAACCGGACATATCAGTGCATTCGTGTTTCTAAGAGGTTGTGACTTGCAACAAAAATTAATTTATAATTGCAACCAGATGTTTGAATGGACGTGGTGGTCTCTCCGACAGATGGGAGGTGATTTTTTTTTTTTTTTTATGGGTCTCTATGGGGAGGGCGTGCATGGGGGTTCTTGTCAGAGGGTTAAGGCTGCAGATGTGGGGTCGTGTGTACTCTTACGATTAGTTAGTAGATGAGACACTATGGGGACATAAATTGGGACATGTTCCACTTCCAGCCCTCTGTCTGTTACATTTCTCACTCTTCCTCTAATACTGACTGTTCTCTCAATGAATCGGGCAGGAATTTCAGAGGGAGACCCAAACCTAGAAATCTGTAAACAAAAAAGAAATAGCAGTTAGCAGTAATTTTAAGTGAATATAGATTCAATTTTCAAAGGGTTTGAAAATATATTATCTGTAAAATGTAAATAAAAGGCAACATTTAAAAGGTAATATAAATTGTATATAATTTTATATTGTTTTATATAAACGATATAAATTATATAGCTTTACTTCAAAACATGACGTTCTAATCTGTTTAAAAGATAACAGATTTTAATCTAGATGATACGGCGACCGAATGAAAGATTAAATTAACGGCTTGAATTATGATTACATTAAGTGTCCACTTAAATTGCCCTGGAGCATAACCTCGTGACACCACAGTGGTACCATCTGTGTCTGAATGCAAATAAGCGAGACGATTAAAGACGGTTGAGTGCACCCTATTAAAAATGTACAAACGGGTGATATTGTAATAGCCCAAGGTTTTTTTGTAATGATATAATTCCATATATTTACCAGCTTGATACTCCTTGCTATAGTGATAACACCGGCTACTGCGAGCACCGTGCTGATGTTCTGTGGGGGGAAAGAGCTTTAATTAAATTTACGAATACAAGATAAATAATTATCATTAAAAATCAAATGCTGATGTTGGCCTGTGCTGCCTGTACAGCTGACGTTTCAACCAGAGACCAACAGTCAAAAGGACGCAGGTATAACTCTTAAAAGGGTCTCTTTCGCATTAGCCACGATAGCTATCTAAGTTGAATAAGGCAACGGTACATAATGAGCTCGGGGGAATGTTTTGTGCTAAACAAAACGCCTTACCCGAACAAGAGACAGATTGTCATCAACAAATCTCGATACTATTGTGATAACATTGAAGGAATGAGGTTCTCGTTTCTCTTTATCATCACAACTCGACTCTGGCATGTTTATAAAATGAAACGCTACAGCTGAAGCCCCGCCCCTTAGACACGGTAAGGGTATGAGCCCAAAAATACAAAAGCGTTTCCATTAAACTTAATCAGAAATCTTCCTCATACCTACATCTATTGATGAATTTTATCCTACGGTGTATACACTAGTCTATCCGTTGGCGTATAAATTTCGTCTGCCACCCACATCCGAGTTCTCAATGGTCCATTTCTAAGCACAAGATGACAGGTGACCGACCAATCACTATACAGGGACACAGCGTTAAGACTGACAGGAGGATGTAATAACGTGGTAACTGATGTTGGAGTTGGATGAATTACACAAGTATAGCAGGCCTTATACAGGATTATTACACATGGCCTTGTTGCTGCTGGGTTGAAAGTGGTCTGCAAGAGAAACGCAGATCATTGATAAATGATGGCTTAGGAATTCAAACGGCGGTAGTGGTAATATCAGAGATACAGATTTGAACTGTATATCTTAAAGCTAGACGGGAGGCAGCTACCCCCCCAAACAAAACAAAATAAAACACTGCATGACATCATTTTTATTACATGTACATATAATACATACATTGTATTTCTTAAACATTTCATTTTTGGAACACAGCTAAAATGTTCCTTGGAACTGTTTACATTTTAAAATAATTACAATTTTCATCAATACAGTCACATAGTAACTGTAACTCTCATTAGAAAAATGCCTGCCAACTTAAACATGAAAACCAGCATGGAAAATATTCCTAAGATCCTTGGAGGAACATTAACATAAAGAAAAATCCTACGGCTGGTTCTCAACATAACTGAAGTGATTACAGATAATCATTAAACCTGTGTTTACTCTCCCAAATGCTGGTGATCTGCCCTGACATCAGTCAAATCGAGAAGTTCTCACAATGAACATACCATCACCAAAACACATGAGATAAAAGGGGGGGGGGGGATAGTGAACAGGGCTGGACGCTGACAGACATTACACAGACAATATCTCTCCTTAAAGACATCATCGGTAGCTGGTATGGTGAGATCAGTCACACACTGACATGGTACTCAACATGCAGCCAGTAAAACATAGAGAAAATGCACTGTTTTGAAATGAAGAGAGTCCCTGTGAGATGAGAGTAAACACGATCCTAACGCAACACCCCAATACACTGGCATAAGTATTAATGAACGTGGGCCACTTTGCATTGTTACTTGAATATAGTGAATAGTTTTCTGCATTAATGAAGTGTTACATTAGTGAAGTGTTACTTCGAGATGGTGTTTACTGGAGGGGGAGGGGGGCAGGTAGGGAGCAGTGGGTGTTATGAACACATTTTGGAGTTGGATAAAAGATTCCTACTACTTGATATGGAAAATATGCAAATACTTTAAGTAGGATGCTTGATGTGGGTCAAATCGTGTGCGAATCCACAGGCTGACAAGTGTGTTTATAACAGCAAGAAAGAACAGAATCTAATGTGAACACAAATTTAGTTTTAATTACTGTACTGTTGAAAACCTTTTTAATTCCAGTTTCAATTAAAGGAAAATTTTAGAAAATTAAAACTAACGATGCTGAAGGTAAATGTTGATAGTCATGCAGAGGCAAACATTTTGAAAATGTTCGTCTGAATAAAAAGAATTACTGGCAACCTTTTGCTCTTCATTTAGGGGAAAAAAGAGAGAAAGACAAAAATAAAGAAAACCCACAAGGCACAGAGAACTCAAGTAAGAGTTAATTGAAAGCCTGATCAGATATTTGGCATAACAGAACAGAGACAGCCAAGCACACGTTGAAGCTTAGAAGCGTAGAAGCAGTAAGTACGTACATTCAGTATAGTACTGAACTATGGTTTAGAATGCATTACACTGGGAACATATTTTAACCCCATTTTAAACCTGGGAGATCAGTGTACGGACCTGACAGTACAGAAAAATCGCACTGTTTAAATCCCCACAAAGTTAAACATTCGACCTTTTTTTCAGGGTCTCCAGTCTAGCAGTTCGACCAAAGTCTGAAAAAAAAAAACTGTTCCAAGCATGAGAAGTAAGGTGAGAGAGACCAGCAAAGGCATGGCGTGTTTGCAGAGGCGAAAGCTTAGCTAGTTATGGGGGTACTTCCTTTCATAATATGGCCATCACTGCTAAGAAGTGAAATCCAGAAAACGCTTTTAATGATATGCAGATAGAATCAAGTTAAATGGTTCTCTAAGGTTCTCACTCACTGTTAGCAATGTTTTAAAGTATTTCTTCAAGAGTCCAAGACTTTGGATTCTGGTTATTTGCAGATTCTACAGTGCCAAGCGGACGGGCTTTGCTCCTGCAGGCGCCTCATCTTCTTCCCAAAGAAGATCCACCAGCATATGCCGATCACCACACACACCAGGGACTCCACGTAGTAGCCGTCCAGAGAGGTCACACATGCACCGCCTTCTTTAAGACACAGCTGTGGAGCAGAACGAGAAGGAATGTGGTGAGACTACACCGAAGATATTTCAAAACCTCTACCTGAACCTGAAGTACCTTCGGCGTTAGCAACGTTCTAGGCCTACCTTTGAACATGTGCTGTGGATTTTCAGTTATCTGGAGGGCTAATATTCTTTGAATTTGTAAATCTAACTGAAGGCCAAGCCTTACCCAGCCATGTGGGCAAGGCTTGGCCTTCAGTTAGAGTTGTGAGCATGAGTTGTGAGCTCAGGCATGGGACTCACCCCGACTTCCTCGGCCGAGCCGCACGTCTGACCCGCCGCTCCCTCGCATTGTTTGTGGGTGAGGGGGTCCACGAGCCACAAGGCCAGCGTGGAGGGCCAGTTGCCCCCCAGGTTAGTCACCGTGTTCAGCAGTGTCATGTAAGTTCCCCCTATTACTGGGTCACTCACCTTAGCATGGAAGGCCATGCAAGCCACATACATGCTGTACAGCGCCACCTAGTGGAGAAACAAGTCTTAAGATATAAAACAGCAATATAAAGAAATCGTTTATTAACAAAAATCAGAGCTTTTCGAGAAAATGCATGTAGCGTTTGATTCAGATGCAGTTGATCAGTATGAATCTGCACACGTTTCGTTTATTTGTTTCTGGAATCGACACTCGGTGGATTAGACAGATTTACCTGATGCACAGCATAGCTGAGCAGCACCACAGCATAGTAATAAACAGGGAATCCGTCCTGCTGCCGGACACTAGGAGTCCACCACACCAGCAGCGCGTACTCAAGACCGATCAGCAGCCTGACGGGGGACACACACGCTGATCAACACACAACCCGTCACGCTGGTGTCGTCATGGTAATGGGGACACTGGCTTATAAACAGCTACCATGTGAAATATGAATAAGAAGTACTTTAACATGGTTTTATATATTTAGCTTAACATCTGTACTACTTTGCATTATACATATGAACTACTGATTATTACATATAAAGAAGCAAATTCTTTACACATGAAGAACTGAATGAGGGCACGTCTTGCAGGCACCTGAAAGGGAAGGCCTTGTAGAACACGTCGAGCGGCCGCGGCCCCGCTGTATACTTGCTGATGACCAGCGGCAGCAGGATCTGCAGAGGCACCATGGGCACAGCCAGCAGTGCTAGCTCCGCCTTGGGCACACCAGCCTCCACCAGCTTCAGGCCGGTCACAGCGTCGGCAGCCGAGAAGCCCACCTGACCGGGGGTGGGGAGGAAGGAGAGAAGGAGAGAGAGAGAGCTGTAAAGTAAATGAAGATATTTTCATGGGTGTATATATGGGAGCTACGGCGCCTCTGAAGCAGCTACAGTACCTTTGACGTGAGCAGCAGGCAACAGAAGGTGAAAACAGTAGGCATCTTAATGATGTGGAACAGCAGCTTGTAGGTCTCCATGACGCCCTGCGTCTCCTCTTTTGGTTTCCTCTTGGCGCGATTCGGCGAGTTCTCCTTCTTTATGAAGGCAACCAGGGTGGTGGACACCACGAACACAATCCCCCAGAAAAACAGGAAGTCTGATACACACACAAAAAGGACATAAAAAATACCCATAAGACCATGCCAACATAACTGGTCTCTGAATTAATTTAATGACTATCAAAGCAAAATATAATAACAGTAAATATTTATTCTGGCTATTTCCACCTATGACAAAGTACTAGTTGTGTAATTATGTGTGTGTGTGGTTGTCAACCACACACCTCTTTAGCATAATCTACTACCTTGAGCTGTACAAACATAATCCAAGCTGGAGTCCAAGCAAGATGTTGACACAATCAGGCACAAGAAAGTCTTCACGCCCGTCCTCTCCCCATACCTGACAGAGTGACGATGCCCCGCTCCTGCGGCTCAAACCTCAGGTACTTGTTGCAGAAATCAGCCGACTCCAGGGCCAGGAACAGCACGTTCCCCAGGAAGTAGCCGGCCGTCTGGCCCACGGAGTTACAGGTGGACGCGTAGCCCACGTTCTCCCGGGACAGCATGGTGAGCGCCCAGCCATCCACCGCGATGTCCTGTGTAGCGGCCAGGAAGGCCAGTGCGAAGAAGACGGCGGTGAGGGTGACCACATCTGGCCCCTCGGGGCTGTCCGTCCGCAGCAGGGTGTCCACGCTGAAGGACAGGCCTAGCATGAAGAGCCCCAGCAGGTACTGGGTGGGCACGAGCCAGGATTTCCTGCGACCAAAGCGGCTTATGTACAGCGAGTCCACCAGTGGCGCCCAGAGGAGCTTCAGGCTGAAGGGCCAGAACACGAAGCTGAAGTAGGCCTGGTCTTTGTAGCTGACATTCTTACTCTGCATTATCAGGGGAATACTGCCTGCCAGGCCCAGGGGGATGCCCTGCAGGACGTAGAGGAAGAGCAGCAGGGACACGCTGCCAAGCTCCGCACGCACGCCGACCGCCCGCACTCTCGGACTCCCGTCCTCGCCGTCTGACAGCCGAAGCAGAGCCTCCTCCTCGTCCGCCATCCCGCTGTCGGGGAGCCCGGCTCCCCGTTCGCTCATGTCGGTGGTCACCACCACGGGCTTCCTCTGTCTCCCGTTCATGTGCGTTTTGGACTCGGGCAGGTCCATATTACCTTGCTGGCCGGCAAAGCGGCTGTGACCACAGCGGCCCTGTAACCAGATAGGTCACACCAGCCTGAGGTCCGTCACTTCGTGAACCACTTGGAAAGAAAAAACCTCAACAATTAACACCGGTTGCTCTTATTGAAAATGCACAGGCAGCATGAGTTAGCAGGAACGGCGCCAGGCCCACCGCTGGCCTCAGGAAAACAAAACATTGATGACTGATGACGCAATGACAGCTAAGGGGAAAAAAGCCATTTTAAACAATCATCCCCTTCACCTGATTAACGGATTAAGTGCTTAGGCTGTTACAGCACCAGGTCGTGGTAGCGCGAGGGTGCAAATCTAAGACGAAATTAAAAACATAATTGTACAGCAAGCCCGAAGCGCTGTGATGCCTTTACTGTACACATGACTGGTGAGGTGTTAAGGACAGAGCATGAGACACCATATGCAGCATGACACAATGAATGGCATTAACATATCTAGCGAACACTAATAATGAATGACATTAACATATCGAGCGAAGACTAATATGCTAGCCAACTAGATAGGTATCTGCTTACCTTTCAAGACGATACGCCACATGCCATGTTAACGGTCAATTAATTAATAAAGGACTAAGGCGTGTAAAACGGAATAAAAAGGGTTATTTTCTAACAGCAACTGACTTAAATCTGTAATGTTTTGTGTGGAAAAAGCTATACCCATGAAAGAGCAATATACCCAGCTAGCTAAGTGTTCACAATGTGCTAGGCTTCATTCTCCACAAATGAGGAAGCGGTGTCTGTCGTTGTGTACCAATCAAATAGCTCCGCACGTTTCAGCTGACGTGTCTTATTTCTCCAGTTTTGAGTTCCGCTTTTTACCACAAACCCTAATAACTGCTAGACATCAGATGAATTTTCTAGTAGAACCTGTCGTTTACTGCTTGGTCTGTTTCCTGAACCCCAAAATCTCTTAGTAGTAACAATCCTTTTTGTTTAATGCATGAAATCCTCCTTATGAACCCAAACCATTAAAGATGTCAAGAGACACAGCAACACCGTTATCGTCCGTGAAATCATTATACTATAAAGACGTCACATTAGTATTACGCCACGGTAGATCATCACCCAAACCCAAACCTGGTTTATAATTTACGATGTAAGCTAGCAGCAGCAGCAGCAGCACACTTTAAAGTCACTAAAAGTCAGGTTAAAAGATATGCTAGTTTCATTTAGGCCTATTAAACTATTCATTCTCGTTTGTGGCTCAAATTAACACCTGATGAATTAACATCTGGAACTTACGTGTTTACATTTCTCTGTCTCACTTTTCGTATTTTTGATATGTCACACGATACATAACCGTAATACATTTGATCCAGTAATGGAATGTCTTATGAAATGACAGCTATTTGTGGATTAGTACAACCGTAAATCAAAGGTTTTTACAGAAGTGTCCTATAAGGCTGCTCTGCAGTTTCTAATACATGACATGACTGGCTGTGGTTGTAAATAAACCACCATTTTTGACATCTTAATTTTTCTATGTCCGGCTAAGCCACAAATGTTTAATGATCAAATGATCAAATTCATGGTTTGTAATAACTTTGGGTCAACACACAGTTTGCTAAGATGATTAAGAAAATTATTAGTTTTGAGTCTTTGCATCATATCCACATTTCCCCAAAACATTTCAATCTTAACTGCCCTGATTTTAACTCGTTTTATTTTTATTTACAGGACAACAGTTTCTCCAGGAAAGCGCGGCACCCCTCTCCAGTGTTCTTGACTAATTGATAAATGTAGTCTGCGCAAACATGTGAACAGAATGAACTGACATGTTTGGGTCATGTGGAAGGCTTTGGACCTTAAACCTTAAAATCATTTCCTACACAGCACGTCCCATGACTGAGCAAATCTTCACTTTTTCATGAGCTGTACAACTCAAATTCTCCAAGGACTAAAAAGCCAGAGAATTCATAAGTGCAAGTGCAATTTATTTTTTTATTTGTGGGTGTTTGTGTGTGTTTGTGTGTACAGGAGAAAATGTGCTTTAGAAACAACAATAGCTAAGTTGATCAGTGTTATCACTGACTGGTATATCATCATGCTAGATGATGTGGTATAACTTAATGTTTTGTTTGTTTGTTTTTTTGCTTAACTCCCCTCAGCAAAAAGAAAGTCTCCACCTTGAGCCAATTTTTATGCATGACTCATCACTCCCCTCTAGTGGAATATTTCAACTGGTACTGCTGCTATCTTCACTTCTACAACATGCAGGAAACTATAAATATTAAATAATAAATTAAATTAAAACATGTCCACTTATGGTTTAAAAAGAAGGCAGCTTTCACTTTTCTCGAATAGCTGATGATGACCTCTGTACAAAACGTCCTGTTTTTTTGGAAAATGTGTATGTTTATTAACACACACACACACACACACACACACACACACACATATATATATATATATATATATATATAATGCAACATCTAAAAAAAACAAGTAATTTCCTGTATATTCCTTACTCTCCTTGCTCTGTTAATAGGTTATCCAGACTATCTCTGGGCCAAGGCACATTGAATGGAGTGAACTCCATATGAGATGAGACTCCATACGCTCATATGAGATTTTGCCCTCAAATAGGTAAACCATTCATAGAGGAACATTAATGCTGGGGCAACCCCTAGTCACTGAACAGAGTAATTAGAGAGCACCCATAAGAGAGAGCAAAGGAGGAGGGGCAAAGGCTGGAGTGACATTCTATTTCCGGTGATATGCTAAGCATTTCTTGGCCTGAACTATATAACATATAGTCTGCAGTGTGTATGTCAGCGTTTATATGTACTTACACTTACTCTGTGTGTGGTTCAAAAAATCACCAGCATCCTGAGCTTTTTCTGAAAGAATTGCATACAATCTTCACGACTTTTGGGCACCAACCTCTAAAAATGTCTCTCTCCTAAAGAGATATCAGAGTATTGTGTGAGGGATATCAGAGTATTGTGTGAGGGATATCAGAGTATTGTGTGAGGGCCCTCTGGTGGATAGTGTGATTTAATAAGGTCATGAGAAAAACCATTTTCCTGCTATCCTTTTTCAGGACATAATGAATGGCTGTGTGTGCAGGAAGCCACATGCACTTTGTTTAGGAAAAGAAAAACAGTCTTAGCGCATGTGGCAAAGGACAATAAGACTGATCACATGACAAGTGGTGTGCTCGTCAATTTTTTAGCTGAATCAAGTGATCCTTGTAACGTTGTTTGGAAGACATTGTTGAATATGATAATGAATTGTATTTGTCTGGAAGATGGCAGCTACAGTGGCTCAAATTTATGTAGTAGCTCCTGCTCAGACTCCCGCTCAGACTCAGTGTCCCGCCATGACTCACACTCAGACTCAAAGTTCTGCCTTGGAGATTGCACAAAACATAATGGTTCTGCAAAACTACAGGAGTAAGTGCACTAGCACGAGAGAGCAAAAAGGAGTGAGTGAGTGGTGGAACTAACGACAAATTCCATCTGCAAACTGGACCTACGGCATGTGCTTACACTATTACCAATTCCCTCCACTAGATGGCAGTCCTATAAGAAGGCATACGCTACCCTCTGACTTCTTTAGGTACATCAATTTCACCTAAAAAAAATTTTGTTCCTAAAGTTCCTGAAACTTAGTGGAAACCCTTTAGCATTATGCAAACACATTCTTCATTGGGAAAGTCACTGGTTACTGACATTATTTTAAACAGCTATTCTTATCACGGATAACAAATGTCAACAACAAATATATAAGCATCTCATTAGCTCCATGCTGTCCCAACTCATTCATCACAACTCTGCTTGTGTTCTCATGTCTCAGTGGAAGGCAAACTGTAACATTAAGAGTCTTGCCCAAGGAATCTTACTGATGTTAGTAATGATTTTTGCATTTGCCAGACCCAGGGATTGAACCCGGGGCTTCAGCCACCACTCAACCACAATAAGTTGGGTAACAGACATCAGGACAAGAAAAGACAAGGTTTAGGGTGTTCCACCCTACGATCCATGAATTCATCCAAGTACAGGAGGACCACAGCAGGATAAGCCTCAACATGGTATGTGTGACTAACCGATAGTAGAGGTGGCTGACATAAGACCAACCATCAACTGGTAAAAGGCGGGACTGAAGGAGAGAACAGAGGCCCTTATTGTGAGAACATTGCCAATCAAAGCAGCCGTGTATCAAACCAGAGAAGCCCCAAGATGCCATCTGTGAGTGCATCATCTATTAGCAGGAAGCAACATGCTGGCAGGGAAGGCAAACACTGACAGACACAACCAAAGAGCATGGATCATATACAGGGATGTGTGCATGGCAGGGGGGCTGAACACTCCCAAGTCCAAATGGGAAGAACCACAGAGAGCAGTGGGGAGAGAGAGAGAGAGAGAGAGAGAGAGAGAGAGAATATCAAAATTGCAGTGAAGTACCTGGAATCTTCAGATTTTACATCTCTAAATCTTAAGAGATGCACAGTTGATGGACCTTAATCTCCCAGACTTCTGGTATAAAGCTAGAGTGTGAAGAAAAGGATTTGACTACCCACTGGAAGAATGAGATAGGATTTAATTTAATTATTTATAATTCATATATTCGCCACTTCGCCGAGGTGGTCGAAGCTGATACAGGCTGATGCCAGCACCCTTTGCTGCTGACTTGGGACCATCTTAATTTTCTGTTTGTGTATCCTTAGATCGTGGAAAAGAAAGTTGTGAATAGCATATAGTACATCTAAAATGATTTGCTACTGTTTCAAACCAGGCAGTTCTAAGCAGAGATAACTCCAAGCCCCACGACCTCATTTAAACTAAGATTTATGTTACATTACTATGAAGGGAAAGTTAAAAATTACATTCGCATGCGGTAGCTGAAACCAAACCAGCCTGTACGGTGAACACAAGTTCTCTGTCCGATCCTTGAGAAAACTTTTCCTGCGCACCGACACTCGGCCTCAAACTCCTCCTTTTTTTTTTCTTTTTTTTTATAACAAATTATCGTCAGCATCCGACCTAGAGAGAATACTGAGCGTAGTACGCTGAGAGCAGACGAGCTGCTTTAGTCCGTGAAACCCAAGTGGAGGCATTAGCTAGTGGGAGCCGCTGAGGGAACAGGCGTCTCATTCGCAGGTCGGCGCGCCAAACCGAATCAGACACTAAGGAGCTAGCACGGACCAACCAAGAGGAGCTACCGAGACAGGGGTGTCCGCTTCACTTCAGGCATTCATGGCGCTGTGTAACGGAGATACCAAGGTCAGTAAGCCGGCCATCAGACCACTGAAACTACAAACGCCTAACTGAAGAGCATGTTCTGCCGCACCATCTTTCATTGTTTGGGCACTGGTGGTGGTGGTGGTCCGGGAGAGGATCGAGCCTGGCTCTGCTCGCGGGGTAGTCCTCCGGTTAGCTAGATACGGCCTGTCTCGGCGGAAAAAAAAACTTAGTGGACGACGTTCCCTGTGATGTTGCCCAGCTAATGTTGGTGTCTTTGGGCATTTCGTTCACATGTATTTACGGCACTGAAGATCTCGTATTTGGAATGGCAACACTTGCATTACCTACTCAGTGCAGTTACGACGTGTCTTAGTTGAAGTTGTAAGTGCAGTTTTTGGTGAGGCTCTAGCAGTTGGTTAGCTAGGGCGCTAATCGAACCGCATGGATGGGACTATGGGCTAAAAGGGAAGCTAGCTGGCAAGCTAACAGGCTAACATAGCACAGTCGCCGACGACGCTAAGCAATAATGCTATGCTATGCTAGATGGCTAGGTACTGCATCCGAAATTGGATGACATGTTGAATCCAGTGCGAGTAAACCTTGTTTATTTCCCTGAAACTCGCATAACATCTTCATGCAACGGCAAACACAGTTTTTTTGCTTGCTACAAGTTATTTTCTCACCTACCTAAAAACTGAAAGTGCGGTTGTTTACAGCATCATGCTACCTGACCTCAGTCTTAGGACTATATGTGACACAGGCCAATGCCGTTTGAAATATCTTTTCTGTTTGCAAATGGGATTTTTTTGCATATTTAATGGCGACTCAGATCTGCTTTCAGGGCGACGATGATTAGATACTAAAGTTTTTTTGAAGCGCTTGTATGTGCGTGCGAGAAAGTGACTTCTTTTCTTACGGAAGTTAAATTGTGTAACCACGTGGGAGCTGTTTCTACTATAGAACTAATAACACATAACGACTTATACATTGAACTCGAGAAATGGAGCAACTCTGTGGTACAATTTCGCCACAGTATTTGTGCTTTATATTCCTGATATGCCAGGATTTTTTTTTGTTGTTGTTGTTTTATGATCTTTTTAGCCGCACGGTTTCCTGTTTTTGTGAAGTAGCGTGCGCCTTAATTTAGATCCATACCTGAATTCAGAAACGCAAACATTTTACTTGAACCGTGCATACTTAGAGACTACATTATTATACTGTTAATATCCCTCCTTGGGCCTTAATACAGTATTAAAGCTTAGTATATAAGTTATACCTTGGTTATATGATGGTTATTGACAAAGTATCATAATCTGTAACTGCACTGTTTATTACATGGCAAGTAATGCCACAGTTTCGTTTTGTACTTAGGGCAGGTGCTTTCAGAAAAATTCTGTTGAATCTGTTGCATAAATAAAGCAAAATCCAGTGCTGAAATCACTCAATTTTTCCCCTTGTTTTTGCTAGTAAGTACTTACTTTAGAACTTGCAGCAGAAACGTTCTACTATCATACACATCAGACGGCACTCTGAGACTGTTCCTAAAAGGACGCGATACAGTGTTTTGCTAAGCATGTTGTGGGGGCTGATTCTGGGATGATCTTGGTGTGAACGGTGCGTAGCTCGCTGGGGGCGTCTTCCTGTTGCAGTTTGCGCCTTTATTCCAACCAAGGTGCCCCTTCCAACCAAAGTGAATGCACATGCAGCTCAGAGAGATGACGGACACGTAGTCTGCCTTCACGAGGTCACACTCATTTCACGCAGCTGACAAGTTACATCACAAGGCCTAATGAATGCTTTCTGCTTTAACCCAGTGAGTTTTTTCCCCCCTCCCCTCCAGCTGGATATCAGTGGTGAGACTAAAGATGCCTTGCATGATTACGAGGGGGCTGTGGTGATCCTGGACGCAGGGGCACAGTATGGCAAGGTGATTGACAGGAGGGTGCGGGAGCTGTTCGTCCAATCGGAGATCCTGCCACTGGAAACTCCTGCTTTTGCCATCAGAGAACAGGGCTTCAGGTGAGCCGTGTGTGTCTGTGTCTGTGTGTGTGTGTGTGTGTGTGTGTGTGTGTCTGTGTCTGTGTGAGAGAGAGGGGGGGGTGTACATCCCTTTACTGCTGGAGAAACTTTCATGTGCTCTTAAGAAGTGAAGCTCAGCAGTGAAGGTGTTCTGCACTGTGGTATTTTGGTTCATTCATTCCTTCATCTAAAGGTGTGGCTGCAGTGCTAATCACTGTGACACTGGTTCATGGGAATCCCATGTGTAATAAACACCCTCAACTAAGTGGCCTGTGGAGAGACTGTCGTGGTGGCACAACTGATTGATTACTAATGAACATGGATTATTGAAATCAGTGTCATTGATATTGAGCATCACGCGTTTTTCTCTATGTTTGTGTTTATCAGTATTATGAGGTTAGGATTATCTACTGGTTATCCACTACATTAAACTGGGCTAGGGCTTTTTGACCTTTCACCTGGAAGCAAAGTATGCAAATATTATGATTTACATGAATTAGATTAAAGAAAAAGACAACACAGAAGGTAAATAACTGAGCAAGAAGCAGAGAGGAAAAAAGTGAAGGAGAGAATTAAAGATACCACTCAAATGTTATTGGATTTAGGCATTAATAGAATTAATACATTTCTTCCTTTTCCCTTAATGAACCAGGATACCAGATTGCTCGTCTTGGACACCAGCTAGGCTTGTCTTTTTATCTTGTATTCATTTATCATAACATTTTTTCCTAACTATTATTATGATATTAAAATTCCCATGTTGTCTCACTACTAATTGGCAGACGGCATCTGTGAAGTTAAGGATCATTTAGCTTTAGTCTGTGTATGTGCACTCACTCCTCTGTTACTCTGTACTCTTTTGTGTTTGGTCACACGCGTCACCTCTGAAGAGCCCAGCTTATCAAAACATTTGGCTAACGAGGGTCCTTGAACACACGTTTCCGGCGACGCGGGCCGCTTATTAAATGTCAACCAGTTACACCCTCTTCGCTTCGACGGCTCGGTTTTGCATTTGTGCAGGAATCTTTGTAGAGTCGGAACCAAAATTTAAACGCCTGCAAAACGATACACTCCCATACGCCTTTGTGCCACGGTGTCTCTTCTGCTTAAACACAGAGTGTTTCACTAGCGGGACTTTTGGCTGATTTTAAAGACTTTTGCGCTGGGTCCTTATATCTCAAGACGCAGGGTTCCTTCCTGTGACGTTTTTTTTTTTTTTGTATCTCTTTCAGCCATTGAGCCTCAGCGTTTCTCCTTGAATTTTCTCATCACGCCTTTTCACGTGTCCCCCTCTCCAGCACACGTGGAACATTAAAGAAAGTCAAAACACAAACGCTCGTGTCACTTTCAGCAAATGAAGGCAGGTAGCCGAATAATTACCATTATGCAAATGTCTTCATGCCGCTTGGCAGTAGCATGTTGGCAATCACCGTTAACGAGCTAAACGTCTCGTTTGAGTCGCAGTGGCACACGTGGAGCGCACCTTACTCCTATAAACTGTGTGAGTAAACAAGCGAATATCATTTTTCTTGTGCTTCGTCAGTGGGGAGCAGAGCGAAAGAAACGCGCCCCTCTCCCAGTCTCCCGCTTGGACGTGTAAACAGGAAGCCTGCCTGCTTGTTTGTTGCTTCATGGAAACAAAATTTAAAAAAAAAAGAAACTGAAATGTGTTTAGGCTGTTGTTTGTTTTCCAAGTGTGTCGCCGGTGTTATTACGAGCCTCACTGTAAGAGCCAATCAGAATTCTGCACCATACACTGGGAGGTGCTCTGGTGACATTTCTCTCCACATAATTACATGCTACAAATACCACCTTTCCCCCAGTATTTTGCACCAGTGCTCCATTTTACTATGAAACAAACTGTAAACAAGTTTCACGTTTCCGTATTTTACTTCAGCCTTCTGTTGGTTTGAGCGTGCTGTGCTGTGTGTAGCATGCCCAGGCGACATCCCACGGGTTAAACGTGCACTTCCCTTTGGCAGGGCCATCATTATATCCGGCGGTCCCAACTCGGTCTACGCTGAAGATGCTCCCTGGTTCGATCCTGCAATTTTCACCATCGGAAAACCCGTCCTGGGAATCTGTTACGGCATGCAGGTGAGAGAGAAACGACGCTCCTGTTGCTGGCAGCTCTCTCATGCCACTACATTACACACATTTCTTTAGTCCAGGGTTTGTCTTTAGTCCAAGGAAGGGCTGTGACCTGTCTTATCACAGAGGGTGTTCTTTTCTGACCTCTGCAGTGGTTTGACGGCCAGCTAGCCAAGCGACTATCCTGTCCTAACACTATAAATAATGCTTCATTCAGTGCTTGGAAACTGTGTGTGTGTGTAATGAATTATAAATGGCAGTGATTGGTATACAGTCTCTAATTGTAAACAAATTGCAAACAAAAATGAACTGCAACTAGAAATATAGGTGTACAAAATACAGCGTGGGTGTTTGTAATATAGTGGCTGGTAAGAGTATATTTCTTTGGCATGTATACTGAGCAGAGTATAGTATACTGGCCCTATTAATACAGTAGCGTAAGATGACCTTGTGTGCTGTGTTGAGTGGGTTGATCTGCGTCTCTCTGTCTGATTTTCTTTGTGGAGCAGATGATGAACAAAGTGTTTGGAGGTACAGTGCACCGGAAAAGTGTGAGAGAAGATGGTGTTTTCAGCATCGGAATGGACAACTCCTGCTCCCTCTTCAGGTACAGGTCCACGGAGGGAAAGCTCACGGGGCGTCCGCCGCCGTTAAAAATACCCTTACGGATTACACATTTACTCTCCCTACTCGTGTCAGGCGTGCTCTGAAAGGGAATCCAAGTCGGTGTGTGTGTGTGTGTGTGTGTGTGTGTGTAGGGGTCTACAGAAGGAAGAGAGGGTGCTTCTGACTCACGGCGACAGCGTGGATAAAGTGGCAGACGGATTCAAAGTGGTCGCCCAGTCTGGAAACATCATTGCAGGTAGGTTTGAGAAACGGGCCGGAATAGATCCCTTCCCCCGTGTGGCCTGAGCATGTCCCAGGTGCGAGCCGGGCGTATCGCGAGCCGTATCACCACGCCGTATCACCACACCATCCACCAGGGACAAAACGCAACCCGTCTCCCTCGCCACCTCAGGCATTGCCAACGAGCAGAAGAAGCTGTATGGCACCCAGTTTCACCCGGAAGTGGATCTGACAGAGAGGGGCATGGACATGCTGCGGAACTTCCTGTTCGAGATCGCCGGCTGCGCCAGCAACTTCACCGTGCAGAACCGGCAGCTGGCCTGTGTGAGCGAGATCTGTGCCAAAGTGGACAAGTCCAAAGTGCTGGTGAGCAGAGAGTGGACTGTCCCACCCAAGGGGTGGGGGGGAGACTCCTGTGTGTAGGGGGTTCTGTCTGTGGGTGTATGGGGATCTTTCCAGATCTAATGCCCTTATTTAAATGCATGAATATACAGGCTCGTAACAGATCATTATGAACAGACTAATTTCTCTAATTTCTTGCATTTCTGAGTAATCCAGGGACTTTAGTCAGCGTGTGTGTGTGTGTGTGAAATTGCATGCGTGGTATGAGGGCAAGTAATTAAAAGCTCCAATTAATTAGTGGTTTTTTCCTGAAGCTTCATGATTGCCTCCTTTAGCTTCTGTAAATTGGGCCTGTTCCTGAGAGAATATGAGAAGGCCTACATTGGATTTAGACTTTATCTATTCCATGAAGTGCCTTGTGTGCTATTTACTGTGGTTAAATTTATTTTTTCCCTTTTTTTAAGGTCAGAGTCACAAAGGGTGGTTACTCTTGTGACTTGTGTAGTAAATTACAGTATGAATATGTAGTCAAGTGGCTGTATTTAGCATTTGTTGACTGCTAGAGTGAACAAGTTGATGTGTGTGTGTGTGCGCGTGTGTGCGCGCGCTCGCAGGTGTTGTTAAGTGGCGGCGTGGACTCCACTGTGTGTACGGCTCTGCTGAATAAAGCTCTGAACCAGGATCAGGTGATCGCTGTCCACATCGACAACGGCTTCATGAGAAAGAGGGAAAGCCAGAGCGTGGAGGAGGCCCTCACCAAACTCGGCATCAAACTTAAAGGTACATGCAGCTGTGCATGAGAGCAGCTCACTGTCATCTTAAAGGTGTCATTTTGCTATTAAAACTCAAGGAAATATTAGTCAGTAACTACTGAGAATGATCTATTAATGACTCTGAAATTAATATTAAAGGTATGTAGTTACATGTGGTGGTCGTCACCCTGGCCCAGTCCACCTGATCACAACTCATTAAATAATCATCAAGTCTTTCAAGACTAGAATCAGGAGTGTCGAGGCAGAATTGGAGCCCCTGGACTAGAGTCCAGAATCCCTGCTAAGAAGAATAGGGAATGAGAACAATGGAGAGTAGCTCAGTGGTTAAAGTCACCCTGCAAATCAGAAGATATATTGAAGATTTGAATAAGGAGCATCAGAAAAATGCCGTAAATGTGTCCAGAATGAGAGGGTGAAAGGAACTGCTTAACTTTGAACTTCAGCACTGAGGTGGGCTTGTAAAGAACACAGCTTAAATATTAGATACGACAGATGTCTTGTGATTCAAACATCTAAATCTGGGAGGTGCTTGTTCCCTCCACACAGTGGTAAACGCAGCGCACACATTCTACAACGGCACCACGACGTTGCCCATCTCCGAGGAGGACCGCACGGCGCGGAAACGCATCAGCAAGACGCTCAACATGACCACCAACCCCGAGGAGAAGAGGAAGATCATCGGTGATACTTTCGTCAAGGTGTGCGGACGAACTACACCGAACACGTCTTTGGACAGCTATTAAACCCACGTAACCAGCAAATGAAGCGTTAGAATGCTAATGATTATACAGGTTCAGGGTTGCTGGGTAAAACTGGTATCTTCTCCATCAGGGTTACAAGGTTAACGTCGGTGTCTGTACCAACACTGGTGGCATTCTCTCCACTCCAGCATTAAATTAGTCACTGTGTACATATGTACTACATGCAGATACTGACTAAATACGTTTAAGGAAGTCTTGAACAGTACACTCAGTAACTTTACACAGTTTCTCTGGTGCTACCTTAACTCCACTCGAAAGCCCTCATTCCTGATCAAACATGACCCGACGTGCTGTTTTGCAAACCGCATTGCTAATCACTGCCCTGCCGCTGCCTGCGATTCTCTGTCGCCGCCCAGGTGGCCAACGAGGTGCTCGGCGAGATGAACCTGAAGCCCGAGGAGGTGTACCTGGCGCAGGGGACGCTCCGGCCAGACCTGATAGAGAGCGCCTCGCACCTGGCCAGCGGCAAGGCCGAGGTCATCAAAACGCACCACAACGACACCGAGCTCATCCGGAAGCTCCGGGACGAGGTACGGCCCACGCCCCCAGCCAGTCGGTGCTTTCGGGCCCTTTTTCTTGGTGTGGAGCAGAGGCTGTTGGTGCTGACGCCTGCTCCAGACCGTCCCACATTACACCGGCCTCCTGAGGCTGCATTAGTTGGGGCGAAATATTCCTAAAGAACCCAGTGCACATAATTCATCATGGTTTACCCACAGTTCAGATTCTGTTTCTACTTTTTATTTTTGCTTGTCCTGTTCAGTCCTTCATCCTTTGTGCTGATGTTCTGATGTACATGGCTGCTCCTGTTTTCTCCCCCCCCTCGTTTCAGTTTTTAGGAGCACAGGAAATATCCTGAAGCAGCATGTTTCCAGTGTTAATGTTAACTCAGCCTGTCAAAGGCCCCCTGCGGTTTTTAGCAGCCGTATGTCAGGGTTCTTCCTGCAGAGGGGAGGCGGGCGACGGCAGGCGTTCCTGCTCCGCTGCTGGAAAAGCTCACTTCTCTCCCCATCTCCCATGTCTGTTCGCGGGCGGCTGGCTGCCAGGGGAAAGTAATCGAGCCGCTGAAAGATTTCCACAAGGATGAGGTTCGGGCGCTGGGCCGGGAGCTGGGGCTGCCCGAGGAGATCGTGTCTCGACACCCCTTCCCTGGTGAGTACCTACTGGAGCTCTGCATCCCATCCATACATCGACAACAGCATTTGATCTGCCTTCCAGAAACGTGATGGACAAACACGTACTCTGGGTTCCTTTCCCCTGTAACCTGTTATTCTTCTGGTGCGTACGAGCTCTTCTGATCTGTGTGTACCTGCTGATCGCTGCAGGACCAGGCCTCGCCATCAGAGTGATCTGCGCAGACGAGCCCTACGTCTGCAAAGACTTTGCCGAGACCAACAACATCCTGAAGATCATCACAGACTTCTCCGCCAGCGTCAAAAAGGTAGTGGGCACGTTACAGAGGGGAGGGTGTGGTCCTTGTGACCAAAGCAACAAACCTAGTTATTATTCTGCTATTATGTTTAGGACATTTTTAAAGGAATCGTTTGGCCATAATGCTCATATGAAAGCATAGTAAGACCAAGAGGCTAGGTCACTTCTTTTCTGATGATTTTGTTTGTTTGTGTTTTGCCTGTGCAGCCTCACACCCTGCTGCAAAGAGTGAAGTCATGCATATCTGACGAGGAAGAGGAGAAACTGATGCAGATCACCAGCCTTCATTCACTAAATGCCTTCCTGTTGCCAATCAAAACTGTAGGCGTCCAGGTGAGCTTTAACCTCAAACTGGACCAGCATTGATAAGACCCTTTCAGTGAAGGCCAGTTCCTGACTTGGAGAGCTAGGTTTCAAAATTGTTTCTTTGCCTTTCCAACTCTAAACTGAGTTGAACTGCTGATGTAGCTGACCCTGACGTAGCATTTTCAGGCCATGATCAGTTTCTCCTTGACCATCGGCCGAGGTTGTTGGTACCTCTGCGTGGTTTTCCCCCCACGCCTTTCCCTCTCGGACTCCCTCACTTCTTGACACGGCACTCTTTCCTGGGCCCGGACAGCTGCTCTAGCTCCGCCCACCAGTCTGGACAAACGGCTCTCTTCTCTGGAGCAGTGAGCCACGCTTCGACTCGGGCAGACTAAACGATGCGTTCACATCCTCGCCACGGCCCCGTGGTTAACCGCAGTCGCCGTGACGCACACTCATGAGTCTATTTCAGTCTGGCTCTGTTTTTTTTCTCTCCCTGTCTTCTTTTGTCCCTCTCCATACTGTTTGCCCTGCTGCGGGATGGTGGCGGCCTTGGGGCAGGTTTTGAAAGTACCATAGAACAGCGAGGCAGCAGATGTATTTGTGTTCGTTCCCACCACTGGTACACAGATCAACAGCTGCTTTTTAGACGCTCAAGAACACAACTGCTTTTTACACAGCGTGTGAATAATGAATATGTTTACGGCAGGCAAGTGAAGGGTTTTATTCCTGTTCAGATCATGACTCAGCTGGCCAGCAGGTGGCGATACTGGCACATGTATGAGGTTCGGTCACATGTGCCTGTGGTTTTATTGTTTTGTTTTTTCTAGGTAGCTTTGTTCTCCAACCATAACGTTTGTGCTCTGCACGGTAATGTGCTCTTGGCTGTGCTGATGTCTCGCTGGTAAGAAAGGACACATGGTTCTGACCAGGAAAGGAATAAATCCATGTGTGTAGTTTGCTACTAGAATCACCACAGTCCTCTTAAAACGATGTAGCACATGTGTAAACAAGAAAATTGAGAGCAGAACAAATATCGTCCCCCGTGATGTGAATGGAGCTCCTCGTGTCTCCCTAGCTGACGTCCCCTCGTTTAAATGGTCCGATCATGCGTGCTGCGTTTTGGTCACGTGTGCTTGTGGTCCTGCACAGGGCGACTCGCGGTCCTACAGCTACGTGTGTGGCGTGACCAGCAAAGAGGCCCCCCACTGGGAGTCACTTATGTTCCTGGCCAGACTCTTCCCTCGCATCTGCCATTCCATCAACAGGTAACCCCGCCTCCACTTCACCATTCCATCAACAGGTAACCCCGCCTCCACTTCACCATTCCATCAACAGGTAACCCCGCCTCCACTTCACCATTCCATCAACAGGTAACCCCGCCTCCACTTCACCACTTGCTTGTAGCTGCAGAGTATTGCAATTTAAGAACCTGTTAAACTTAAACTTGTGTTCGAGAAGGGATAATTACTTAAACCATGTCTAGATGCTGACTGCCACTCACCCACACACATCTCTCTTATTCCTGTCTAAGCATCCTCCTTCTTTCTGACCATTAAAAACAGAGTAAATGTACATGTAGCAGTTGTAATAGCACCTGGCCTGCCTCTGCCTTCCCCCACACCTTCTCCAAGCTTTTTGGGGTGGTTTTTATGTGTCATGCCTGTGTGGATAATGCGGATGAAATAATGACCTTATTTTCTGGTTCTCTGGCCTTCCCTTCCCTTCCCTTCCCAGAGTCGTCTACGTCTTCGGGTCCCACGTGAAGGAACCTCCCACTGACATCACACCCACCTTCCTGACCACGGGCGTACTGAGCACGCTCAGACAGGCAGACTTTGTGGCTCACGCTATCCTGAGGGAGTCTGGTACGAGTTGCTGTTGGCATGATGTGCAATATGTTGGAATGGAAACGTTCCAACACAAATGAATGACCTTCTGTAAAGGTTAAACTTGGTGTATAAAAGTGAAGTTCATCTTTCTGAGAAGCTCCATTTAATTTAGTTCAAGCGTGGGCTTGATGTGTGTGTGTAAGAAACTTGTAAGCAATAACTGCCACAGTTAATGTGTTTTAAACCAAAGCCTAGGACTTGAAGTCAATATCAAGATTCTGTGTTTAGTTTATGGTAATACAACAAGGCCACTTTTTCAAGTTATCTGAGGTTTTAGCTTGAGTATTTGAGTATTTGGGTCAAATCCCTAAAATAGAAATATTTCAGTATTTAATGGACTCTGCAAGATATCATCCTACCCACCAACCTGCCTTCCTCAGCTAAAGTAATACCAGTATTGCTAACAAAAAACAAGACCCAAGATGTGTGTGTAACGGCTGCGTGAGTGTTGTGTACACTGGACGTGTAGCAGCTGTGTGTGTGTAGTGCATACAGGACATATGTGTAATGTGTGTGTGTGTGTGTGTGTGTGTGTGTGTGTGTGTGTGTGTGTACGTACGTGCAGGCTACTCAGGGAAGATCAGTCAGATGCCTGTCATCCTGGTTCCTCTGCACTTCGACCGTGACCCGCTCCAGAAGCAGCCCTCGTGCCGGCGTTCCGTGGTGATCCGGACCTTCATCACCAGCGACTTCATGACCGGAATCGCTGCCACGCCCGACAACCACATCCCAGAGGAGGTGGGCAAGCGCACCCAGTGGCTCCCCCGCACCATCCACACACCTGCTCTCGTTCGTGCTGTTTCTGTGGCTCGTTCACTTTAAGATCAGCCCCATTTTTAGCATTTTCAAGTAGGTATATCCTGGAGTGTAGCATGTATAAAAGAGGGAAAAAGCCTAACAGAAGCTGTTGCATTGTTTTGGAGGAGCTCATCCTTCATCAGATTCACTCCCGTGCTCAAGTTCATTAATTTATAACTCTCCTTCACCTGCAGGTGGTGCTAAAGATGGTCGGCGAGATAAAGAAGATCCCAGGTATCTCCAGGGTTATGTACGACTTGACGTCCAAGCCGCCCGGCACCACAGAGTGGGAGTAGGACGCTGTGCTGGATGGCCCCTCCACCACCACCTCCTCCTCCCCTCCCACCATGCCAATGTCGCCACACTCCCCAGAAACCCCCACCCCAGCTCCGACCTCTTCAAAAAAAAAACAGAACATTCCCTACAATGGCAGGCAGTACTGTGATTAGCACACACCCAAACACGCTACTTCAACACTGCCTCATTTTCTGGGGCTTTTATTTTTTATTATTATTATTATTATTATTATTATTATTATTATTATTACTATTATTGATATGCTCATCATTGATTTTTAATGATAGAGTTTATTTCAGGTATGGCTCTCTGCGTTAGGCAGAGAGTGACCAGTTTTTCTGCAAATGCTAAATGTCACTGGTCAGTTGTGAAGCAGGTCGTCTGTCCACATGGACCATGACGCAGCTCTTTGACGGATGGTCATGTTCACGTGTTTCCCCGCTGCGCTGCCCCCGCCCCGTAGTTTTGTTTACTTGTTTCGTTTTTACCCCATGTCCCCCCATCGCCTTGTAAACCAGCCCTGCTGCACTGCCGTCTATTTCGATATTTAAGCATTCATTAGCTGACAGTAGTAGCTGATTCGCCTATTAACGATGTGACCAATGGGGTTGTTTTTGCCTTTTATTTGCCAAATAGAGCTGGCTGGAGACCGAGGGCTCAGAGAATTGCCCGCCATTTTGCGTTTATCGTTTCCGCTCGTGCTGTTGTCGCACAGCTGTAGCGGGGTTCACGAGCGCTCTGTGCAGAACGAGACTCCGCGCCTGGTTCTTCGTCTCTTCCGTGTCTTATTTGTTGGTTATTGTCGTCTTTGTTTCAGGGATGTGAAACCACCCGAGACTTACCGACACTTCCGTAGTGGAGAGCAAACTAACGTGCTGCTTGTTTTGGTTTGGTTTTGCTTTTTTAAGGACGGGTGGTCAGGTATTGCATATAGAAAGTGGGAAAAGAATGCCTGTACGTAAATCATTATATATTTCTTCGTTCTCAGCCCGTTCTTCTTTTGGCAGCCTCGTGGCTGCTCCTGCGTGTGCGTCCGGGTGGTAGAGGGGCAACTTTTGCACGTTAACTGCATCTTGTTTTTACCCACAAGGCCTTGGTGCTTTTCCGTCTGCGTAGCGGGGCGGTGTGTTCTGTGGCTGGACCGATGAAGTCCTAACTGAGCGACGGGGACGGAATCGGTATGAGCTCGCCGCGATCGGGCCCCGAGTTCGCGCGCTGCGGCTCGAGCCCGCGCGACACGGACCGTCTTCGCAGAAATTTCAGCCAGCATCCATCTTTCGAAGCTAAAAGAGGGGGACGAAAAGGTCTGTACTCCTCTGAGAGTGATTCTAGTCACACAAGATGGTTCTGGTCCTCGACTATACATACGAGGTTTGATTGGGCGAAAAAGGAAGAAACCCCATGACTCCGCCCAGCGCTCAAACCTTTGATGTAGATAAGATTTGAAGTGTCGTAACAATGAATAACATGCCTAGCTATTTATTGTCTTTGTATGTTTCATTACAGATTCCTCTTGTTTCAGTAGGCTAAAAAATCAATGCAAGGTGAACTCGTTCATCATCTTAACTTCAGACCTTGTTCTTAACAACTGTCCCCTTTTAACGTGTATATTTTATGTGTCTACTCAAAAGAAAATACAAGTACAATGAAATTTAAAATTAGTAGTGGGTTGGACTGCAATATGACATGGTATTCAGTTTGATTTATGCAATCCTGTTTGATTTTTCTTTTGTTTTTCTTTTTTTGTATAAATGAACAAAGCTCTTTTTCCTTTGTATTGTGCCTCAGAACCAAGCCACTGCATGCGTTTTCCTGAAAAAACTGAAATTTGTATAATGAGATCTGAGCTTTAATAAAGAAGTCCATGTACAATTTCCTTTGTGGTCTGTGCCTTTATGAAGTGCGTGCATGGATCGAATACATACTGCACGTGGTTTTTACTAAGATCTAAAGTTACAGGAATGTGTAATGAATGGATGAATTATAAAGTACTTGGAGTAAGATCTTTGTGGGGGTAAAATTTGGCATATTTCAGAATGTTTTGAGTGTAGAGAAGAAGCGTAATATAGGCCTCCATTCACGCAAAATGTAAGGATTTGTTCACCCCGTTTCGATGGTGTGTGTATGTAGCATTACGCGTAAAAAGCTAGTGATCTGTTCGGTGAGTATGGTCGTCTTTCGTGTCCGCGAGTCCACACCTGTCTCTGACAGCGAGTTTCACCGGGTAATTATCTGGGCACCATGTAGGACGCGTTAGTGTTTCCTGCATGATTTCAGTAGCGCGTTCGCAGGAATGTCTCGTACAATCCTCAACTGCGCATATTTGCCAAGATACGAATTCCTGAGCCAGCCCAGAAGCGCCCTCTGCTGTAAACGTATTGTTCCGATTTGCAAGTCTAATGAATTGGAATATGTGTGAAAAGGTGTCTCACACACCGGGGAATAGCTGGAGGAGTGGTCGCACCAGGATTCACACGTGCCTGTATATAAGTAAACGCATATCAGGGTAGATAAGGACTGTATACTGTCCTTAGCTGGGTGCTGTAGCCTACTGCGAAGTGCCATCGAATACATACTAGAGTATTCTATTATCACATATTCTAATATCACATAATTTATGTCACGTTCATGCCGCGAAAGTCGTTACTTATCTAATCATTAATTCGACTTTCAAATCTAAAGATCCACGAAGAGGGAGTAAGATCCACAAGTGAAGGTTGGGCAAAACATGGCTTAAGATGCTATATCGTAATCGACTCACCAATCGACGCTTGTCTCGATAAAAATGTACAGCATTTACAAATAAGGTAGCCGTTTGGATAAGTGGTTTGTCCGGATGCGACAGACAGATTTATAAATTTGTGTTTTGTTTATCTCAGCAGACGAAAGCGCCAACAGCCAGCAAGCGAAGTGTTTTCTACTCCTACAGTAAAAAGTGCCGACTGCCCTAGCTATCTTTCTTGATAGTTTACATTATTCCTAATATTTACTGTAAATGTGAGGGGCCAGTTTGAGATAGTTGGTGTTCAGATGCTCAGTGCGCTCGATGTGGTGCTGAACAGTACGATTATGATCCATTAGTAAACGTGGGCTACGGTCAAAGGCTTATAAAGGTGTTAATGGGGTATCTGTGTGTGTGTGAGAGAGAGAGAGAGAGTACTATTATGCACTGTGCATAAAATTATTCATCCAAAATTTTTAATCTGGACTCTGAATCTGCTTATGGCGTTTTTTTTTTGTTGTTGTTTTTTTTGCTGTCAGATCTTATCCCTAGGTAATGGAGCAGGTGTAAAACCTTTAGTAACCTATGAAGATATTGCAGACTGGGAGTGGAATAGCTCTGCTGTGGGCTACCTGTGTGACCAGGCTCGGGTGACCTTGCACCAGAGTGTCAACAAACACAGATGGCAGGCCTGAAGAATCCATGCTGGTTATTCAAACTCCAAGCTTATTCAACGTGCAGCCAACCTGAGACTAACTGAGCACACCATGAGAATTCAGTGAGAAAATACACTGAGAGATCAAAACAAAAACAGCCAGTGTGATCCGCCAAGAACGTCCCAGAGGAGCAGGAAACTGAAGGTCAGGAAGAATTCTGTGGAAAGTCCCTGAAAGAACACACTGCAAGGACCACACACACTGTTCACTGTCATAACTGTGCTACTTTCATTGAAGTTACAATGTGATTCATAAATCATTTAGAATAAACACTTAATGATATGCCTTATTATTAACAACAAAGTTTGAAAGAAAGAAAGTTATTTGGAAACTTTACCTCAAATATGACTTTTATTTTAATATTTTACCAAAAACAGTTAAAATTGTACTGCTTTTACTGAGAACATAATTCAGAAGTTGCTTCAGTGCACACAACTCTAGCTTTGTAATTATATTTTGTTTGTTTTAAAAACAGCCTGTTATATTTCGTGATAAACAGAGGTTGTGTAGAGCAGTTGGCACATGGAACAAAATTCTTTTTAGCATGTTGGTGTGTGCTGAATAATTCTTCAGCTTAAACATCTTTACGCATTTAGTTTTTGAAAAAAAAAACAAACAAACATTTAAAAACAGTGTTTCTACAAGATGTGAAAATGACACCCACGTCATATAACACAATTATACACATGTACCTAAACAGATTATAATTTCAGTCCAAACTTCAGACATACGTGTATAAAGTGTTTACAGCGCATTTCTTCCACAGCAAACTGCACTCTCAGTAACTGACAAATCTAATATTCAATAAGTTTGTTCTTTCATGTCCCCTAACAGGGTTCCCACACATACACTATATCCCTATTTCATAAATAAAATATACTGCCCCGTTTTTTTGTCGGTTCCCTGTTATGGTTACTAAGCAACACTCTGCCACTGTAGTTACTGTGCGTGGCTTGGATTCAGGTGCGCTGTTCTGCGCTGATTGAAGTACATGTAGTGACATGCTCCCGGTAAAAACAGCATCGTCCCTGCGGATGCAGCGATGGTGTGTCAAAGCCCGTTAGGGTGCTATATGGCAAGAGAGGTTCACGTATAATGACCAAGCGGCGCTCGAGCGCGCGCTCCGTGCATGCCTGTTGATCCTCATTAAATCAAACCCTTCAGCGCTTTGCGTTACTGTGTCTGTTAACGGCACGCGACCAGTGTTCCAACCGTCCCTTGCTATTATTATTCTAATTGTTATCATCATCATCATCATCATCATCATCATCATCATCATTATTGTTGTTGTCTTTTAACCAATGACGGAAGAACACATTCTTCACTTGTGTAAGAGTAGAAATAACTTCACAAAAGTAAAGCCTCTTAATTAAAGTAAAAATGCCCCAAAATTGTATTTAACTATTGAAATGAACTACTTGCACTCTTCTTCACTGAATTGTATTTGTCTTTGATATAAACAAACGACATCCACATTTTTTTCAAATTGGTAGCCGTACACTGTGACATATGCTGTATACCGAAACGAATACTCCAAATAACTCCAAACCCACCAACGAAAAAAGCACACAAACGAAGTCATAAGTAAAGCTTATAGGTCATGAGGGTACTAAGACGTCAAGCGCGAACAGAATTAAACACACTGCGTCTGTTTTACTGTAGTTGTAACAGGGATAATTTGTTTTGATGGGAGTTCTCTTATGCAACCCTATGAATTCCCATGAGAAGTGACGGGAAGCGGAGCGTTAGTAATGTCAGTGCCGGTACTTTTTCAAACACCTGTTTAGACCAAAGAAGTGTATACGTTTTTCTAGAAGTTCTCACACAAAAATGGAATTATTTGGCTTCGCTGCTAAAGGTCGCCTGTTACTAGGACTGTGCGTGTTCTCGCTGTTCTACGCGTACACTGCCGGAGAGGCCAGCTGCAAACTGAAGGCGAAGTTCAATCTCAGTGGCTACAAGAACATTGATCGGAAGAAAGTGATTCTAGGAGGAATGTTCTCTGTGCACAATCGACTCGCATCATCTAACAGCAACACTTCATCGGTTCCAGTCTCATCCGGGTGTGAATGGTAAGGCCCATCCTGGTGTGAATAAGCATGGTAATAACGTGCAGAGTGACGGTTAAAATGCAATTCACGCAACACCTTTGCTAAGGAAAAACACCGCGCGAAACTATTTGCAAAGACTTCAACGCTTGTGTAAATCCACTAGGCATATTTTAATGATTTTCTTTATGCAGACGTAACATTTTTAATCTGTGATGCATGGCAAACGTCACTGTTTAGCGGTCGAAATGCGGTTCAAGTCAGCAGAAAAATTCTAACTATTTATAAAATACTGTCCCGCGATG
>JAOYMR010000026.1:7979797-7993325 GCA_025802075.1 Tenebrosternarchus preto
GTCACTGTTTAGCGGTCGAAATGCGGTTCAAGTCAGCAGAAAAATTCTAACTATTTATAAAATACTGTCCCGCGATGACAAGGCCTTTATATGTTTTCTTGAATCACAAGAGTGTGCTGCTTCAAACTAGTTGTAGTAAATTTAGTATAATAATCTAATTGTTACAATTGCCACCAATATAAATTTGTTAGACCAAAATAGCGCACAACTGCAGGTGCGCGCTAGAACTGCCTACGTTTGTTGTGTTATTGCGCCATCTAGTGACACTATCATATCGCATCCGATAAAACGCACATTCCAGCTATGTATTTCTGCAGGTGGGACCAGTTCTGAGTGGGAGGAACTTCATCCCAAATAGGCTTGCCTTAAATGGTTCATTATTGGTTTAATACAAATGTATGCAAATATGTTCTTGGGCCTACTACACGCTTTACCTATAATCTCAGCGGTAGGAAAAGTGTCCCAACTGAGCCCAACGTTCATAATCAACGTAAAATATTCGAACGATGAGAACACAATGGCTGACTGATGCTTTGGTTTGGTCATAGAAACACCACACTAGCACGTTTAACGTGACGATAACACGTGACCCCACAAGTATTGCATGCTGTGAGTTTTGGCCAAGTAACTTACTGAAGCAAACCATTAAAACACACACAAAATAAACAAACTATCTAACCAAATTGTTGATGTTATGTCAAACAGCAGGAGCACCGAAGACAGCATCACAGAAGGGTTTTCATCGCCTTTGTGGGGAATTCTCAACAATCAATAGCAAAGCTATTACTGAGCTCTGAGTTCCTAGTTATATATATGAGCAACATTGTCAGTTTCCATTCTCGTTTTTACTTCTTATTCACTTTTAGGTTCAACTTCCGTACGTTCCGTTGGACCCAGACCATGTTGTTTGCTATTAACGAGATAAACCGTAGGACTGACATCTTGCCCAACACCGAGCTGGGATACGTAATTTACGACTCGTGCTTCACGATCTCGAAGGCTGTGGAGGGCACCCTGACCTACCTAACCGGCCAGGACGAGGCCGTGCCCAACTACCGCTGCGGTGACGGCGCGCCGCTCGCGGCGCTGGTCGGCGCTGGAGGCTGCGACTTGTCCGTCGCAACAGCTCGAATTCTTGGCCTCTACTATTTTCCGCAGGCAAGTGAATCGACAACTAGACTGCTTTTATATATTTAGTCCTAAACAACTAAAACTCGTTTACAAAAAAAAAAAAAACGATTACAGGAAGCAAGTAAATAAGATCACATTCATTCATCTCCCAAGTTTCATGTTATAATTAGTATGGTTATGTGATTAGAGAGCAACGGTATTAGATCAGCAAAGCTGCGCAGGGTCTATTGCACTGATAAAGGCCAGATTAACTCTCATAATTAAATGGGAGTTTTTATGTTCTTCACAGAAAATGTTAGAACTACCATAGGCTACATAATAGTCCACAAAACCGCTGAGATCCAGTCCCAAGCCTCACTGTCTCCATCCCTGCCTTCTCAGGTGAGCTACTCGTCCTCATGCTCGGTGTTGGAGAGCAGGTTCCAGTACCCCACCTTCCTGCGCACCATCCCCAGTGATGAGCACCAATCTGTGGCCATGGCACAACTGGTGCTCCGCTTTGGGTGGACCTGGGTGGGCACCATCGCCTCGGATGACGACTACGGGAAGTACGGCATCAAACGCTTCAAGGAGGTGGTGGAGGAGGCCGGCGTGTGCATCTCCTTCTCGGAGACGCTGCCCAAGTTTGTCGCGCCTGACAGCATCCAGCGCATCGTACGCGTCGTGCTGGACTCCACGGCGAAGATCGTGGTGGTGTTCGCCTCCGACGTGGACCTGAGCCCCCTAGTGGAGCAACTGTTGCACAACAACGTCACTAACCGCACGTGGATCGCCAGCGAGTCTTGGGTGACATCGGCGCTCATCTCCAGACAGGCCGGCATGTTCTCCACGTTGGGTGGCACGTTGGGCTTTGCCATCCAGCGCGCCGACATCCCCGGCCTGAGGCAGCACCTGCTCAACATTGACCCTTACCAGGACGCGCTGACCGAGGAGTTCTGGGAGACGGCCTTCAACTGCACGCTCAGCTACGGGCGGGCGCTGAGGAACGCCCGGGCGGCCCGGGCGGCCGGGAACGCCACGGCCTCGCGGGCCGCAGACGGAGCCCCTTTGGACGGCCTGTGCACCGGGAAGGAGAGTCTGGAGAAGCTGAACAACACGTACTCGGACGTTTCGCAGCTCAGGTTGACGTATAACGTGTACAAGGCGGTGTATGCGGTGGCCTACGCCCTGCACAACCTGGAGTACTGCAAGCCCGGGAGCGGCCCGTTCCAGGGAGGCACCTGTGCTGATATCACTAATTTTGAGCCTTGGCAAGTAAGTGTGTGCACACAGGTACCCAGAACATGGGGCTCTTGGCAAAAGCATTTTATCTTCACTGCTCACAACAAAATTTGTTTTCCTTCATTTACTATGTTCTTGTGCTTAAAATGTACTAAGTACACACACACACACACACACACACACACGCTGTACCTTTAGGACCTGTTTGCTTCAGTACAGTCTCTGAGATCTTCATTCTCCCCTCCTTAGCTGATGTACTACTTGAAAAATCTGCGCTTCAAAGTACCTTATACTGGAGAGGACATATTCTTCAATGATGGGGAAGTACCAGGGTTTTATGAGATCCTCAACTGGCAGAGGGCTTCAGATGGTGGCGTGACGTACACCCATGTTGGATACTATAACAGCACTGCGCTCCCAGCTGAAAGGTTGATCATCGATAACTCCTCCATCATATGGAATAATGATGTACTGCAGGTCAGTGAGGACAGTTATCATTAGGCTTGGGAAAATGAAACAATAACATTAATAAAAAACAACATGTAGAAAACATGTAGAAAATGTTAAAGGACAGGAAGAATGTGACCGTCAGGAATGAAGTTGTTCACAGGGAAAACAGAGAAAATCTGGTTTCATGTATAGCCCTGTAAATCTTTAGCACTTCAGAATAAGTGTTTGAAGATGGATGGGGTAGGACTGATGTGTTTAGAAAATGAAAAGGCAGTTGTAATCCTTACAAAAGGCAGTGGGAACTTGTAAAGCAGCGTTTTCCAAGTCTGCCCTCTTGTCAAACACATAAAAATACATAAATTACTCAGTGGTGCCCCCTCATGTTGATCTGCAGGCACCACGCTCTGTGTGCAGCGAGAGATGCCAGCCTGGCACCAGAATGGGCATCAGGCAGGGGGAGCCCGTGTGCTGCTTCGACTGCATCCCCTGTGCAGATGGAGAGATTTCCAACACGACGGGTCATTATCTGCTATTTACAGACTGTAGCAAATGTTTACTGTGTTATTTATGTGTGTAATTTGCAGGTCACAGAATTGATCATTTTGGAAGGATAAGAAATATGTGAGGTTTTCTTCCCTAAATCACAACATCTGGGCCTAATAGCCTGTTGTCAACGATGAGTCAGTTCAGCACAACAAATATCGCTAAATTAAATTAGATCTACAATAGTGGTGTTTAACTGCATCAGATTTGAAGATGAATTATAGAAAAATATATATCCAGAGTGGAAGTGGAGACATCTTATGAAGATGCTCAAGAAGTATCTTTAAGAGAAGAAGCAATTATATTTAACAAAGGGAGCAAGAAATAACCACAAACAGAAACAATGTGGATACCTCACTTGGGCCACATTTCAGTAAATAGATGACTTTAATTTCAGTAAACTGGCAACGTGATAATCTTCTGCACATATGCTCTGTCTAACAGATGCCAGAGGTTGCATCCAGTGTGAGGAAGACTACTGGTCCAATGCCAATCACGACGCCTGTGTCCTGAAGACAATCGAGTTCCTGGGTTTTGGCGAGGCCCTAGGGATCACTCTGATTGTCATCGCTGTGTTCGGAGCTCTCTTGACCCTGGCGGTGGCTGTGGTCTTCTTGATGTACCTGAACACACCCCTGGTGCAGGCCAACGACGCCATGCTGAGCTTCACCCTGCTTCTTGGGCTGGTTATCACGTTCCTCTGCTCCATTGTGTTCCTGGGGGAGCCGCAGCGCTGGTCCTGCATGACCAGCCAGGTGGCGTTAGCGGTGGGCTTCGCCCTTGCCCTGTCCTCCATCATGGGCAAGGCCGCCTTGCTGATGCTAAGGGCCAGGGCTGTGAAGGCGGCCAAGGCGGCCGCAAAGGCGGCCAAGGCGGCGGCCGCGGCGTCAGAGGAGAGTCCCGACATGACGGCCATCGCCCCGGCGCCGCCCCCGAAGAACGACGTGGACCCGATACATCCTGGCCAGCAGAGGGCAATGGCAGCAGTCTGCACGCTGGTCCAGGCTGTGGCCTGCACTGTCTGGCTCATCCTTCTACCACCGCACCCGGTGAAGAACACAGCCGCCCAGAACATCAAGATAATCCTTGAGTGCGACCCGGGTAACGTGGTGTTCATCTGCGCCGTATTCGGCTACGACGTGCTGCTAGCCGTGCTGGCCTTCGCCTTTGGCTTTGCCGCGCGCCGCCTGGAGGACCATTTCAGTGAGGGCAAGTGCGTGACCTTCGGCATGCTGGTGTTCTTCATCGTCTGGATCTCCTTCGTGCCAGCCTACCTGAGCACGCGCGGCAAGTTCATGGTGGCCGTGCAGATCTTCGCCATCCTGGCCTCCAGCTTTGGCCTGCTGGCCTGCATCTTCCTGCCCAAGTGCTATGTGCTCCTTGTGAAGCCCGAGAGGAACAAGGAGGAGCTGGTCATGCCGAGGCCCAAACTCCGCGACACAGCCACCACCGGCACGTCAGCCTCGCTCGCCACCATCACCAATGGCACCACCGTCTCCACGGTATCCGTTGACGACTGAAGGTGGGCCCCACCCTCTCAATTGCATCACGTCCTTGCATGATGGATGTGGGTCTTAGTCTCCAAGATCACAAATTAAACACACAAACTGAATGTGAGAAGGGACAAAATGAAATAACGGTGTTTGAAATGTCTAGATTTCTTCTCAGGGACGGTAAAATGAATTACATACACTACAAATCAAAAACACAGCTGCTCTTAGTTCATTTTTAATCCTTTTTACATTTTAGTATAACGGTGAAGGTATCAAAACAATGGAACAATACATCATTCTGTGGTAAACAAATACTGACTGACTTCAGATTCTTTACTTTGTTGACATTTTTTTTTTGTGATGTTCTTTTATTCAGCTTCATGACGCAGCCGCTGATGATGCCAGGAAGATTTTCTCACATGTGCTGAGCACTTGTAGGGTGAGGGACTAAAGTTTTACTCTGTAATTTACTTAATTATATTTTTAAGAAATTAACATTGTGTTATATGTTTTATTTTATTTACATGTAATTTTGACACAATTTATTCATTTGCCCTCAGTAATGACATGGGTAATATCTACTGTGGTGTAGAATGCTGCATATGGCTTAATATAAATTTTACTCAATCTAGCGCACCATTTTACATTTTAACAGAAAGAATATTGCAACAGTTATTTTATTTTATTTATGCAACCTTTGCTTGACCTGCTTTTCATGGGACAATGTCAGTTCTTTTTCCTACTGAAAAAAACAACCCAATAAAATTGTTTTATGGCTTTGCACTTTGCCTCCTGAAATCCATCGTTCCATCCGAGACACTCTAGTGAACAGACGCAGCTTCGCTCTGTGTTTATCATCTCCCCCCTCATAGCTGCCACTGGGTGGTGTTGGGGGGTGGATGGTGTGGGTGGTGCAGAGTGCTTGGGGGTGGTGTTATCCCTCGCATGCAGTTCTGTTTGGGACTGGTCTGTGACTGGGACACACCCAGGGCATAAACTGACAGGCACTGTGGGTAAGAGGATTACGTGTGTGTGTTAAAGCACACACTACTGTGAGCTCCTCTGTGAACAGATGGGAGGGGGAGGGGGGTCCAGGTGTTAATAGCATTTCCCACTGCAGATAGTAAAGGCCGTGTGTTAAAATCACAATTTCCCAATGCAACATGTGTAAATAAAGAGGAGGACCATGCCATGTGACCAGTTTCCAGGCGAGCACATGATCGGCAAAGGACAGTGTATTAAACAGGTTTTAAAGAGCCTTCTCTGTTCAAATGTACCAAGAATTGTTGTGTGAGCTTAAATAAATGTATTGTCCTGGCAACCGATAGCATTTTCAAAAGGTGAGCGTGTGTGTGTGTGTGTGTATGGGGGTTAGGGGTCTTTTGTGTTACTACTTTAGATGTGTGATGATAATTGTTCTGTAACAGGATATGTACCAACACACTCTCTGTAATGGCAGGCCAGGCATGCTTGAGGAGGAATAGTGTGTGTGTGTGTGTGTGTGTGTGTGTGTGTGTGTGTGTGAACAAACTGCAGTAGCATGGACACTGAATGGCTACACAAACATGGACTGACCCAGTAAGAACAGATGAACAGCAACAGCCCTGATTCACTTCACAGAGGTAAGCTTTTAGTAACACTATTAACCAGCATCACTGATTCCAGGTAGGTGCTTTTTCTGCACTTGGTTGGGTGAAGTTTAAATGTGATTATGTGAGAGAGAGAGGGGGGTTTCCAGAGACACTGCCATCCCATCTTACAAGATGGTGTCTTTACCCACTACCCATGCGTGTGATGGTGTGTGCGAACGAAAAAGGGCGAACTAATTCTGAAATGAGCGTGTCGTCTAATGCAAGAATATCCAGCAGCACTGTGCGACGTTTACAGTCAGAAGAGCTTATTTCTTTTCTTGCTCAGATGCACCTGATTCAGCTGATCAGTGAAGTGTCAGGTCCAGGAGGAGTGTTTGACGAGAAAAACCTGTAAATTGTGCAGGATTATGACCCTCGGTTGCTGGACACGGTCATCGCTGCTGGAGATGCTTCAAGAAAACGTCACCACAGTGGAATCCTTAGTGTCAAATTCACACTTGCACTGTCTGACTAGAGATTTTGCTGTCATACATCTCCAAGTAACAAGACATAACCCACACCTGCCTTTTTCCTGAGTTACTTGACTACATTACAAAGGCTGGAGGTTTTTTGATAGAGAAGAAGGCGTTCTGTAAGAAAGACAGTCTTCAACTTGTCAGTGTTAAAGGAAATAGTTTATGGTTCACTTCTAACAAATCCCCTCTGTACACTGTGATATATATAAAGTAAAACGTTCAATTACATAAAAATGTTTATACTACATATTATATTTAACATTTATATGTGATCTATATCTGGAAAAAATAACTTAATAACCAATGTATCAGCAATTCTGGCTATTTTATAATTCTCCAGTGTCACAGTGGTTTGAGATATTTGTTTTTGTGCTTGTTCTCTCTTCTCATTCTCACGTCTCTCTCACACACATGCACACGTCTCACGTCTTTCTCACACACATGCACACGTCTCACGTCTCTCTCACACACATGCACACGACTACCAGTTTTCTTAGTGAACAGGAAGCGTGGCAGGTAACAGCTTTGTGGCAGGGATAGCAGTGGCAATGGCTTAGTTGGGAAAAACGAAGCAGACACTTTGAGTTTAAGTTTAAAGAGGTTTTGTATATGGTTGGGCTAAAAGTGAAGCTTGGAGGGGTTGGATCTGGCAGACACTACGGCAGAGACAGGGATCAAACCAGAACCACATTGCAACATCTCCAAAGGATCAGGACAAAACAAAAACCAAAAACAAACATATGTGACACCGTAGGAACTACGACGCCAGAGGGGGAAACCATGACGGATGCCAACAATGGAAAAGCAAAGTAAAGCACATGCTATGAAAACAATCAGAGATTCAAAGCAGAATCAAAAAGTTTTAAAAAGTTTCAAAAAAGACTGTGGCTCCTAAGACCAAAAATGAAAGCAGAAAGCAAGGCAAATATTACCAACCTCACAGCCTTGGCCGTGTCCAGTATATGGGCCTGCTGTGGACAATGGAAGCTTTGTGCCCAAACTGAAAGCTGCAGTTCAGGTGAATCTTCCAGGAGGATTTTGTGATGGCCAGAGTGATCTGGTTTCAGTGCTGGCAGTCTGGGGAGAGTAGTGTGTACCCCAGACCCCAGAGTGTACCCCAGAGCGTACCCCAGACCCCAGAGCGTACCCCAGACCCCAGAGTGTACCCCAGACCCCAGAGCCCAACTCTCAAGGGTCTCACATCGACAGCCTCACTGGGACTCTGTGCTAAGGACTACCAGTATGTGAGTGTGAATGAGTGTGTGATGGGTTAGGGTTAGGGCATTTTTAAGTTGCAAAAATTAGTTTCACCAAATAAATTATTAACCTAAATTAGTGGTAATTTCATGTATTTACTTTGAGTATTTATTCTATCAATTATCTAAAAACTTCTAGCATTTTTAAATGTTTCTATACATGCACTCTTTATGTATCTTTAAAAGTACCATTGTTGTTAATTACAAACCAAACATGCCACAACCAGACAAACTGATTTAGCTACAGCGTTTGTACCCAAGGACATCAGGGCCAGTGCCTTCCATGTACAACTACAATGTGTTTATCCCAGACTGTTGAAAGGTAAGTAATGCGTCCACAGTGAAAATAGCTCGAGCCTCCGCCCACAGAGATGGCTGGATTAGGTTTGGCACAGCGATATCTGAGTAATCAGCGCCTGGCGTTTGATTGCATGTTCTAGGTGTTTAATCTTCCCCAACACAGGTGATGGAGTTCAGGATCGTCTCACGCTGTGAGCTGATCGCTCTCTGAAATGGTCGCCAACACTGAACTTATAAATCTGACAGGAAAATCTATGGGGAAAATGACTGTTATTTTTATCAATTACAAGAATATGTGAGGTAGGATTAGCGGCTACATTCTGTACAACACTGGTGTTAAAATTAATTGTATAGATGTATCACGCTAGGAGACAGAAACAGCTTTGTCAGGTTAATGCCAGCAGAAACTGTAGAGCACTGATGATGCGCAACAGGTAGGCCATCTTAAATATTTATTGGTCTATATATAGTATCGTCATGATGTCACTAACTGACGCATGCGATAGCTCAAGTACTGCAGAGAGTATAAACTGCAGTGGTTAAAGATGGATCGATGCGGGTACTTGAAGGCCTTCTTGTTTGGATAGACCGACGACGCCTCCCTGACTCCAGCCCAGCGCACCGTTCTGTTAATATTGTACTTATTCTGTTGTCCGACCTATGAGAAGGCACTTTATAAGTAAAATGTATTATTATTGTTGTTGTTGTTATTATTATGCTGTGTGCAACAATGGTGTAGAGTGTACAGTGGAGAGTGATTTAATTAGCACGTTTTGCTTACTTCTAAATGGAAGCGATATACTCTGTCACTACTCAGTGAAAACTCTTGTGTTGTAGATCATGTGCACTTTGCTTTTTCAGTCAGTACTGATAACTTGACAGGTGTTAGGGGTGTTGTACAACATCACCACCAAAACTGTAAAAATATGTCAGTATTTGATTCTTGAAAATAGAAACAAACGTTGTTTAGACCAGCAAAGCACTGTGCAGAAGTCTGTAATTAAAATCTTAACATGGACGTTGTGCCCAGATATGAAGCATGTGCTAATCCAACAGCAGAGACGTTCAGACAGTAGTGGGAGACCACAAACTCACGCTGTAAAGCTTTATACCAGCTGGCTGAAGGAGGAGGGGCTAGGATTCTCAGACCTACCTCCAGGAGGAGGGGCTAGGATTCTCATACCTACCTCCAGGAGGAGGGGCTAAGATAATGGGCATTTTCTCTTCCAACTGCTCTTCCTCGCCTTGGATGCTGAAGTAAGACATTGCAACAGTTTGGAAAAGGTCTAAACACCAGCTATTTCTCTCTGTCTCAAAGTATTGGTGCACAAAATGAACACCACCATGAATAACCTTTAACTAGGTTAGTGCCTCCTACACTAAAACCATTGCACTGGAAATTTGAAGAGGAGAGAATATATTCTAGGTTATAAGGTTTCCAGGTCTGCTCTCATGAAGTACATTTCACTGGCTGTGTTCTCTGTTGAAAAACCTTGGTAACTCAACAGTACCTCAGAATTTAAACATTTGCAAAAAGAAAAGTGAGAAAATATTGAAAGCTGATAAACTATTTTAAAAATTCTGCTACAATGTTCTTATCTTATATTTTTAAACAAATATGAAACCATGAGAAGCAAATATTAAACCAAGAGCAATATGAGATGATTGATGAAATAGTTCTGAAATTCATGAGATGAAATTCAGAAGTACTGAGTCAGTCTTCTCTTCTGCAGTGCTTGCTGAGCACGGCCTGTTTTATTTAACACTCTCCTGGTCCTAGAGAAAGGATTTATCAGCTTTACACCTGTAACTCAGCCTGATGGGCTGATAAAAGAACAGGTGCTGTGGTCTTGGTTGCTGTTTGTGGCCTCGGTGTTGTGTGGTGGAGACTCTGTTACCGAGAGCAACTACATGTCACCAGGCAACGGGGCTGGATGCACGAATGTGACACCAAGGTGAAAGCATCTGATACAGCTGTGTGTCTGTCTGGCCAGAGCCTGGCTTTGACCGCAGAGAAAAGAGAAAGGCTGCGTGACACTCAGGCAAGAGAACCAGTATTCTCACACACACGCACTCACACACACACACACACACACACACACACACACACACACACATTCACACTAACTAAAATACACTCACACATGCACCCCTCATGCACTCACATGCATACACTCAGTCACACGTACACAATAACATGAATGTACACACACACTCTCACTTGCTCACTGTCTCCTCCCCCTGGTCTTTCTCTCTGTTTTAATTGGTCTAATCACATGATTTTACGCCACGCCTCTTTACTCTCAAAGCCTTTACTTGTTTTTGAGATGAATATTTTTGCTTGGTATTCAGCATCAAACAGAGTATCTTGATTCTGTATGTGCACATCACATATTCATGTTCATCCCTGATATGAAAATGGTGCTTTTCACAGGTATATACACATACAGCAAAGACAACTGAACAAAGGGATTCAGCTCTGTACATGTACTCTGTAGGAGTGCTCTTAGCAAATTGCTCAAATTTGTAATTGACGAATACGAATACGTCTCCATTTTGTCATTTCCATCCATGTATTTAAGGTTGGGTTCCTGTGATTAGCCTTCCCTGGTAAGGGCTTTTTTACAAGCTCTCATCAGTATATTCATTCATTATGTTTTTCAGCCATTTTTGAGGTACATACCCAGTAGTCCTACTCTCTAGGGACATTTCATATTAATTCTAGTCTTGTAGGACATGGAAAATCCCTCTCCAGTAGTCTTTCATAACAGGGAAATCCCCAAATATATGTGTATAGTGTGTATGTTGGCTTCCATGGTTTCTCCAGCAAATGTAAAGGTTGTTATCATAGTGGGATTTCTGCGAGGATACAGTAAAGCACCGTCACATTTTTACAACCAACCAAACTCCCTCCGTTTGTGTGAACTGGTCTGAACTGGTCTGATCTGGTGTACTTCCACTGCTCCCTCCATATGGCTGTTCATTCATCTCCAGATATAATTGTCCTATCTTCCTCCCCTTTCTTTGTTATAATGTAAGATTTCACAGATCTTTATAAATGCCTGCAATAATTCCATTAGCAATTTCTGAATTACATTCTTTTATATCAGACCTGTACCTTTGACCTTCATATCAGCATAATATGCAGATAAGAGAGCTGTTCTCTGTGTGGGAGAACTGTTCTCTACGTGGGAGAGCTGTTCTCTGCGTATGAGAGCTGTTCTCTGTATTTTCTTTGATTTCCATCCTTTTTTCCGCATTCTTTTACCACTTGCCAGTTCAGGTATCATTGAGAATTTTTTTATTTCATGGTTTAACGGAGCGAAATAAGTGTTTTTTAATCAGAGCTGTTATTTTAAGCTGCTGTTCAGGCAGATGGCGTCACCGGAACCCCCAAAGGCTTCATTTCATTTTTTGTATTAATTTTTTCTGTCTCTCATCCATGTGCCTTTCACACAAGGTTCAGTTAGAGCCCTTGAGACCAAAGTAATTATATATAACTGCATTACTGATCATTCAGTAGCCCACCCAGTTACCATTAACATTATTATACATGCTAGACACAAAGGGTGTGTGTGTGTATTTGCGCGTGTGTGTGTGGTGTTGGTGTGTTTGTGTGTGTTGGTGGTGTGTGTGTGTGTGTGTGTGTGTGTGGTGTTGGTGTGTTTGTGTGTATTGATGGTACGTGTGTTGGTGGTGTGTGTGTGTGTGTGTGGTGTTGGTGTGTTTGTGTGTGTTGGTGGTGTGTGTGTGTGTGTGTGTGTTTGGGCTGCTGTACTGGCCCCTCACTCTCATCTCCCTCTTGTTTCCATGCCAGACCAAGAAAAGAAAAAACCCATAAAACACAGGACAGGATTTCAGCTTGGAATAGCACCAGGAACAAGTGCACGGACCGCCGGAAATGGAGAAGTTCCGGATCTTTCTCCGCAGCGCTGCAGATAATATTCTTCTCTGTTCTGCTCATTCAGCTTATTTCCTTCTGGCCGCTTTTTGATCTCCTCCCCCCCTCCTTTCTCCTCATCCTCATCCTCCTCTGAGGTCCGTCAGTCCTGCAGTCAGTCTGTTTCTTGCACTCTTGTGTTCACCTCCGATTCCTCCTAAACTGTTAAACCAGGCCTACATTCAGTGATTTTTCATGCTTTGATTCTCATCACTAATACTAAATGTGTGTGTCTGTGTGTTTATGTTCCCACCATATTACACCACTGACAGAGTCAGTGTCAGAGTCTGTTACACACTTTCAGGTAGATGATCATGATCTTTGGTGTGTTGGGGTGTGTGTGTGTGTGTGTGTGTTTGGGGGGGGGCATGTGGTGGGTGGTCCGAAAAGGCGATGACTCAGCGAGCTTCTTGTTTCCATGTGTAAAGTGATTTCTATATCTCCCACACATATGGCATTACCTGTAGCTTATCTCGTTCCTCACTGCTAGAGGTCAGGTAGGAGAGTAAACATGAGATAGGGTGTTTCAGGTAGGAGAGTGAACATGAGATTAGAGTGTTTGCTTGGTCCTGGCAATGAGGCGACACTCTGGTGTTTGTATACGTTGTTCGTCTGCTCTCCTTGTGTCACTCTCGCCGGCAGACTGACGGGGTCACTTGGCCCACGGCTCAGACGACGTCCTCTCGCCCATGTTGCCCTGCCAGAGCCTGACCCCACGCCTCTTCGGTTTCTCTCCCTCTGCCTGTGGACTCCCGCGGCAGGCTCTGGTGTCCTCCACCTCTCCATTTTCCGATCGCCGTCTTTCCGTCCAGCTGACCGGCTCCGGACCTGATCTGGCAGAGCCGCGAGCCTCTGTCACGTGTGTTGGACCATGTGCATGTGCAGATTACTGTTACTGTAGTCGATTATTCACCTTTGCCAAGAACACTCATATTTGGGAAAGTGACACACAGGGTCAAAGGTTCGGGTGCAGAAAATGGGCAAGGGGTTAATTTTCGTTCAATTGTCAGAGCTGCAGGACGTCCGCGTGGTTGATTCACACAGCTGCAGGACGTCCGCGTGGTTGATTCACACAGCTGCAGGACGT
>JAOYMR010000026.1:8013023-8055392 GCA_025802075.1 Tenebrosternarchus preto
GGCGGGGCATAGCAGGGGGGTGGGGCGAGGGCGGCGTTGTTGTTTTTTTTTTTTAATCTATGCAAAAGCAATTCATCATCAAATGTGTCCTGTAGTCTAATGCTTTAACAGGGAAAGAATCTAAAGAGACGAGAAGCATTCAGGATAAAGAAAATCACACACACACACACACTTCACTAACTGAGAACACAAGATACTGCATATGTAAAAGAAGGAGCTCAGGATAACTGGGATCGCTTTGTTGGCATCGTTTGCACTCACTATCGCTTCGACCGCTTGATTTCCGAGTGCCTAAAAGATTGACAAAAAACGTGCCAGAGCTGATAAAGAGCATCCTGTTGCCTTTACTGGTTGCCATGACGATGTGTAGACGGCAACCGCATCTGCTTTTTTACTCAACCTTCTTGGAAGTACTGGGTCGTGTTATGAAACGCCGCTCACGTACGTGACCTGGAACGCACACACCTGCCGAACGCTGGCGGTGGAAGCTCATCCTGCTGAGTAGCTGAATGCACCTACGTGTTCCTGCCTCCAGGTTTTTCACACTTTGTCATCCTAGGACTACGGGCGGCACAAGGAGCGTTACGTGTTTAGCGCGAGAGTTCTCCTCTCTCACTTGTTCTCCTGCCCACTTAGAGATTGCTTTTTAATGCTCTTTTTGTTTTGTGTCATGGTTATATTGTTTTTGTTCTCATGCATTATCGTCACACTCCCAGAATTCCTGGCCAGCATCCTGACAGAGGTGTCGTCACTGCTCTAGTTTAAATCACGATGGTCACGCTAGGACCTGCACTGCAGACGTCGTCTACTGAAAGTAGTAAAAATGGGATGAGTACCGAGGGTTGGCAGGCAGGTGCATCCTGGGATCTGGCACGCCATTCACTCCCCCACTCCTGGACCTGATCAAGCTCTTCCATCCCTCTCTAATGCTCTGGCCTGCCTTTGTTCTGTAGTTTAAGACTAGTTGTTGGCTAAATTGTAAGGTCAGCGATTTGTCATTGATGTTTTGTTTTAGTGGAGGAGTAGGGCTGATCTTATTCAGTGCTACACAATGCTACGTTTCTATGCAGTACTTTATTGTATTGTGTCCTGAGATATCTGCTTACTACGCAATGAAAAACTTGTCATGCTGCCACATAAAGACAACATCGATTTGAGCTAAACTGCATTACTTTGTTCACTTGGCTCACTGACTGTACTTTTTTTTTCTTTAAGTGATTTGGGTCCATTATGTTTTTTGTCCTTAAATCCATATTGTGATTTTTAAAAGCTGCAATATATTAGGTGCCTTTGTGACGGGTGAAACTGCAGGTGAATGGCGTGTAAATCAGGTAAAGGTCTGTACTGGTGGAGTCTATTTTCTGCTCTTTCTGGTACTGCTATTTCCCAGAGTCTCAGCTCTCCTTTCCCGTCTATTTTTTGGAGTACATTACTCAATAATGTCAGTTTCTTTCCACGTGAAATGCAGTAGGTCCATCACATGTCACAGATCAGCGGTACAGTTTGGAAGTTTGGAACAGGCTGTTGCTACACGTCTTCTCTGACCTAAAGAGTCTGTAGCTCATGGAGTGTTTTCTCACCTCCTCAAACTGCAACTCTGCTGTGGTGAGCCGTTCTCTGAGGGAAACCAGCTTGAAACGTGAACCTACAGCACCTGATCTTCTGTAAATAACTCTCCGTCCTTCAGCCCTGGGGGGATCCCAGAGGCGATCATCTGAACCCGCTCAAGAGGCTTCCTGCTGAGGTGCCCCCGTTCAGAGCCTGTCAATTCCACAGGCGGGCTCTAGAGCAACCGTTACAAAGACGTAATCTAGAATAGCCATCAACAAAATGCACTCCAGAACAACTGTTCCACAGACCAGTACATGTGAACACTCTAAAATGACCACCAACACAAACTCACTCTAGAGCAACTGTTCCACATGCACGCTCTAGAACAGCCACGCCACAGATGCGTTCTAGAATGACCGTTCCACAGACTCACTCTAGAATGATTGCTTTCCATTATGGAGCTGCCTTCCATTATAAACTCTTTGGCATTTCAGAAACAGAATGGAGCTTTGAGGTCATTTTGCACTGACATCTGGTAGTTTTGTACAATCGCTGGAGGAATCCAGGTTTATGCTGTTAGGTATGCTCATTCATAGCTGTGTTGAATTCCTTTTTATTTTCTGTGGAGGGCTTCATCAGCAAAGTGCTTCCATGGAACAGAATCAGCACGGCCCTCTCTGACGACTGAGGAACGGCAAGGAAGCAGCAGGCTGGATAACAGGCTTATAGGAACTCAAGATGCGTTTTATAATGAGAACAGACAGCTGTGAAGCGGTGCGTAGCACTGTGTGTGACACGCTTATCCAGTATACCGGCAACAATACACACTAGCTGTGTCATGAAAACAAATACTGTCTTGCAGAACCATTACAATAGCCTGATATGAGAATAAAAAAACATGATTAACAGTTAATCCTGAAGCAAGAAATAATGTGTGGGGTAGTGTGTGTGTGGGGAACAATTATTTTGTTACCAACTAGAGTAGCTTTAAAATAACTACAAAAACAGAAAAGTATATTCACCCGCTATTAGGTGAACTGGGATTAAACTGGCACAGCGGAATCTCCAGTGCTGAATTAACGTATTCAGCTGGTGCTGAATTAATTGCTGGTGTTCATCTGGACTTCCTCAAACATCTTTAAGTAGCTACTCAGAATGAGGACTAGATGTTTTGGTATTCCAGGATTATGTGTGAGTAGTAGACATTTTCCATGGCTTTTTTATCCTTCATCTTCCTCCTCCTCCTCTCCTAGTTGCTGTACTGTTTAGGGCATCATCCGTTTCATCTGTTTCTCTCTTTTTTCTCTTCCTATTTCTTTCTGTTTCTCTCCTTTTTCTCATCTTTATTCCCCTCCACTTTGCTACAGCTTTGAATTTTACGTTGTTTTATTAGTGTTTAATGACATAATCCTGAAGACGTCGTATCTTGATTTAGACCAGACTATTGATTTAATTCTTAAACCTAAAGTGTTATTGCCGCTGTTACTGTTACTGTGTGTGTGTGTGTGTGTGTGTGTGTGTGTGTGTGTGTGTCCATAGCTACAAATGGACTCTGTAAAACTGTAATTAACTGTCCGGAGAGAGCTTGAGTTAGAGCTGTCAGCTGTGTAGAGTGACTTTAGCGCAGAAGCTCTCCTGTGCCCTTCCAAACCAGACATGCTGTTCACACCAGTGCCTCACTCATCAAAGGGGCTGTTTTTGGTCACCACTGGCTCACAGTGATTTTAACCACATTAAACTACTTTCTCCTGGGCACTGCTGAGTAATACGAGGCTGGGTACATAGACGTCTACCTCCACTCAAACGGGAGTCTGGCTCCTTTCAAACGGGAGTCTGGCTCCACTCAAACGGGAGTCTCCTCCTCCTCCTTGGAAGCAAAATGAGTTATTCTCTAAAACAAACCCTTGTGATTGTGGATAATTTACATCTCAGAGAGGAAAGAGGGAGAAAAAGTTGTAATCAGCCGTTGTTAAAGGGCAGAATAAACAGAAGATAAGTGCATGTGTGAGCAAGAGAAATACAGAAAGAGACAGATCCTCTAACCTCCCATGGGCCTGCCCCCGCCTTACATGAGTGATGGCAACTTATATCTGCTCTGAAGGAGAAATGAAGATAGTCTCCTGATGTTTTACTCAGATCAACAAGCTGCTTGTCCACTGCTAACAATCATATTTTGCTGTCTCCACTGTTTCCTGAGGTTTTTCCCCCAAGAGTCTCCACTCTCCACAGGTTAGTTACCATCAGGCCTGGAGCTCACCAGCCCATCATTCTCCAAAGCGCACTGACGTTCTTAGCTTCCGTTCTACCCAGTTCGGTATAACGGCATTCACTCGGGGCTCGATCGTTATGTGTAAATGGTTCAAAGATGCGATCCGAGAGGCTTGACGATGGTTTGCAGAGTCCTGAAAATTATCGAACATGCTAAATATCGATGTCCTGTAGTGTGAAAAGTGCTGTGACCAGGTTAGGACGGGCAGGGAGTGGCGTCGAGCTGCAACCAGTGAGCACGCAAACCCCAGAGTTATACAACATCAACATCAACATGCGAGGCCATGTATATATTATACCTATTTATCAAGATATTGATCTTTAAAAAGTGTACAGATCTTTCAGGTCACATGGTATCGCGTGATTCACCTTATTTTTCATGTGTTTTCATAACAAAGTGTAGTTTATAGACCAGACAGACTGGTGAATGATGAATGGTGAAGGATCTTGTAGTGTGTGATATCGCCCATATGTCATGTAGTGTGTGATGTCACCCATATGTCATGTAGTGTGTGATGTCACCCATATGTCATGTAGTGTGTGATGTCACCCATATGTCATGTAGTGTGCAAACCACAATGACTTCAAGATTCCCGATCCCAAGACAAGTAGAGTTGTGAAGTGTGAACAGTACAGCGATCTGAACGCTCTGAAAATCGTCCAGTGTGCCTGTGGCATTAGTGTTAAATAAACTGGCAGACTTACGGATATGACAGGAAGTTCACAGCAACCTAACATATGGGAGGTAACATTATTTACACATTTAAAAAAACGTAAGTAATGTTAACAGAGTAATTAACACCTGTATCAGTGGCACACAGGCAAATTGGCTACAATATCACAGAAGGAAAAAGTGTTACTAAATAGTAACAAGAAAAATATAATAACCTGAGTCTGGAAAATATTGATGATTTTTACTGAATATACCTTTGGTAAATTGATGCTGGAGATCAATTTGGGTTTGGAACGTTAACAAATGCTGTAAGAATAATTAAGGGAACATTAAAAAAATCAGTGCTTGTTTCATAACTTTAGGTAATGTCTCGTGGATGTAATTATTGTCTTTCTATAGAAAGACACTTTGACACTTTCCACCTACAGTAACTGTATTTTTGGCGAGATGGCAGCATTCATATATTAACCATTGTCATGGTAACATGAATTACAGTACTTGAACATGCAAACGTTTGTCAGGAAAATGACCCTCCCCCTCTTCGCCTGTCTGTGTGGCAGGTGTATGTATAGAAAAGTGTGGGATTTGACAGAGGGGTGTGTACGTGTGTGTGTGTGTGTGTACGTGTGTGTGTGTGTACGTGTGTGTGTGTGTATGTGTGTGTGTACGTGTGTGTGTGTTTGAGAGGCGCATGTGTGGCCTTGAAAAACATGGATGGATAGAAGGCTTGACAGAAAGATTAACTTCCACCTACTACCTGTTTCTTGCAGTTCAATGCCACAGCATTGGAATTTCACTCTAAATATACATCACACCAGTTCTTCCTCAGAATCAGGTGCTGTTTGGCATTCAAAAACAACTTTGTTGTCTAGTCAACATTTATCAGTACGGTACAGCAGTACTATAGCACTCGGTAAAAGTACAGTTTCGGTGTGAAAATCTTTGCGATGTCTATCAACTCCAGTGTGACCTTCAGTGTGGAACATGTTCTGCTCTCTTTGTTATATTATCTGTGGGTGGACTGGAAGTCTCTATAGTTTTGGAGGAAGTTTTTCTTTGTATCCTGGGTTTCTTTTAGAAAAGTGAATTACTTCCCCTGATAACTGACTCAGATTTGAGAAGCTTCTTGCTTCAATTGAAACCACCTCAGAAAGTGAACACACTTCAGAATAGCGCCATGCTTACTGCTTGATCTACTCGAATCAACCCACTACAGTTTCAGGTCACCAGCTCAGAACAAGAGTAATAAGTGTAGTTTTCTTTTGGAAGATTTATGTAGTTGTTGCCTCACTGGCGATGACAGTTTAATCTGTGCTAGATTTCACTGTACAGATTATTTGTTAAATGTAAAAAAATATATATGTCTAACAATTTTTAAATTCACAGTATTATCACACATGCAAATTGCAGTTACCCATAGTCACCTATATACTGAACTGTAGTTCATAACAGTTTATAATCACCTATATACTGAACTGTAGTTCATAACAGTTTATAATCACCTATGTACCGAACTGTAGCTCATAACTGTCCATAATTTTTGAATGATGAAAGGAAAAAATATTAAAAATGTGAAGATGGATGTGAAAAGGTTTTAATTATTTTTTCATCATCTAGACATTTTTCCCAAGATGTCAGAATAAATAGAATGTCTTAAATAATGTATTTGTTTGAGTATAGATCAGCAATTACCTTAATGTATGTTCACACACATTCAATGTACAAAAGAGGTGCTTTTAAGTGTTCTCTCGGTGTCCTGCAATACACAGCAGGCCACAAGACAGATATTTTAAAAATACACATTACACACACGTACACGCACAATCTAACACACAATCTCAATTGGTGCACCTACTGTGAGTACAGACCCTCCTCACAACACTGGGACTATTAGCATGGCTCCACCTCAGAACACTGGGAACACTGGGAACACTGGGAATGCACACACACCCTCACATTCACAAACACACACAGGCACAAGCACCTGACGTGGCTCTCAAGGGAGTTGAACGTTATGTGGTAATGAAGCAGGTGTATAGCAGGAGAAACATGCATGGATCATGTGGCTCTGTCAGCCTTGGCTTTGATGGGAAAACAGTTTTACTGCCACCCACTGACAGGAGGGCCGGCAGGGGCATCGTTTGTTATCTTATGTGCCTTTCTGTCATGTAGCTTACATTGTTTTTTTATTTATTTATTGTCATCACATCGCTTTCGCCTCTTTCTGTCTTCTTGTTTTGTTTCTTGAGGCTATTTGTGACCCAGTCTCTCTCTCTCAGTGGGCCTGACATGCATGTAATTACCTCGATGAAGGTTTCTCCAAGAGGCACATGACTGGATGTAATTGCACTGTACAGCCTCTGGACTCGCTTGGACAGTTCAATTGCAGGTTAAATCAAAATCCTGTTCTCCGGCAAGGCAGCGTAGTGTGAGCCTCACACGAATCTGCATAAAATTGCCTCTTTGCACACCAAGCACATGTAGCCACATACTTTCACTGCCTGTAATTAATAGGGGATGACATGAAATAACACCCGAATAGCCACGAATAGCTTGTGTTGCCTTTGTATCATTAGGGAGGCACATGTGTGAACAATTAGTGTGAATGTAGCTGTTCTACACCACAGGCAGAATGCAGTAATTATCAGTCCCTCATTTTCCCAGTGTGTAATGAGTTTCGAGTCAAATCCTGCTTACCTGTGCTTTTGGAGGCCTCCTTCCTGCTTTTTTTTAGCAGATGTTCTTCGTAAGCACTTTTGCAGTGAATCTCATGTGTGGTGTCTTATTCCCAAGACCTGAATATGTGCTAATTTGATCTTTATCTGGCCAAAACTGCACAGGACCACAAAACGTCGCGTGTTCTCTCGCAGAGAAATCAGAGATGCTGAATCTGGAAGCGCAGAACCGCACACTCAAACATTCTGTTTACTACACATCTGGAGGAAGGCCTCATTGTGCCCACTCTGAAGGTAGGTTAGTAATAAATGGCACTGTCCCAGCACTGCGTGCTTTAGTTCTGCTTCTGCAGCACCGCACTGTTTGACACCATCCACAGGAACGGCATAAACTGCAGAAATAATGCAGAAGAAAGGTGGGAAAAAATTTTGCATCCGGCATTTACAAAATATATGGGCTCATGTGGCCGCCATGTCAGGCTACGGGCTGTTCAGAGGAGGTACGGGCTGTTCCAGGAGGTACGGGCTGTTCAGAGGAGGTACGGGCTGTTCTAGGGTGTACGGCCTGGATGACCAACACGGGTTCCGCTCAGCAACATCAGATGTAGGCGATGGTGTGATATGAGAAATCTGTATGCTGTTGAGTTCACACCGCAGCCGCGCCACACGAACATCCCAGATGAGCATCGTTGCTGTTCTGATGGATGAAAGCATTCACTTGATCCAGCAAATTAAAATGATTTGGGTCAAAATGGTGCAGTCTTTCATGTGGCACCCAATATTCAGCCATGTGTTTTAACAGGTTCCTTACCACAATCACAACATAGTACAAACACTGCCCCTTCATTGAGTGATGATTTGCTCCAGTTGGGAAGAGTTTATCTGCGTAAACGTTCCAGATTAGTGTTCTGTGGGTGTTTTGATGAATCACAGCATTCACCACTGATCCAAAAAAATATAAATCATTCTAGTTGAAATAATGCAGGCGTATCTGTATCCATGTCATGGAGTGATTCTGCCAGTGTGTTCCGGCCCAATCCTGCCAACACGTGGCACGCAGACAGATTTCCACTCGTACGCATATGTGGGCAGGAAGTACCACCTCGTATGCAGAAAAGATTGTTTTCCTTGCAATCCGATCCATCATCCAGTTGATGTTCCAACTTGCTGATCCCCTCACATCAGAGCCAAGTGTCTCCTGTACATTACTGGCACCTTCCCTGCACTGGCCCCTCCCCTTCATTTGCCCCTTTTCCATGCTGACCACACCCCCATGTAGGGCCACTTCCCTACACAAAGATCTCTGCCCACCACTGGTGACACTGAGTAACAAGTGCAGAAAGTGTTGGTTCTTGATGCAAAAAAAAACAGACAGGTTAGATTATTAGTTTAAATCATTGTTAAATGTAATTATTGACAAAATCACATGTCAAATATGCTGTGCCAAACCATTATGACTAGGTCCATCCCTCTCAATTCACTTATTAACCTCTAAGAACTCACTCCCTTGCAAACTCACTCCCTTGCAAACTCAGGGACGTTAGGTAGCCGCTACCATTTGTCTGTGTTTCAGTGAATTAAAGCCCATGACATCTCAAGCTCAGACCTCCATCCAAGCTCAGACTTACCACGTACTGAACCTGCCCTAACACAAGCCCACACTCGCTTCCCTGGTGACTGAAGCCATACCCAGCCTCTCCGACGCTGTTAACCCAAGCTCAGGTCCAACAGGTCCGTATGGGCTTTATGCATTACATCAACAGCAGACATTGAACTGATAATTACCCCCTACACTGCCTCTGCACATCCAATCACCCCCTAAACCTTAAAATCCATATAGCCATTTCAGGTGACTAAGGTTATACTCAGCCCCACTATTACTGACTGTGGACGCGTGAACAAATACCATTATCTAAGCTTCTCACAGCCTTAACTAACTAGCTCGGTGTATGGATATAATGTTGGCTCTCTTTACTGTGAACCAAACCTGGAGATTGATAATCTTATAGAAGTATATGGCTTTTGTTCTTTTTAAGGTTCTTTTTGTGTTTAGTTGCCACAGACAAAACCGTAACTGTTGACGTGCTTTCTGCTCAACTCTGGCCGTTCTAGAGGGAAAGGGTTTTGTGGCTGGATTCAAGCCACTGACAACTCGAACCCTGAAGGATCCCCAGTAACACAGCCTTACTTGGATCTGCACTGCCCACCGATGAAGGTCTGTTCTGATACCGTGTCACAATGACTTCAAGGCTAGCAGTGGTTGTTTATTGAACAGCAGTCAACTGTAGGCATTTTCCTAATTTAGAAAGCTTCACTACATATTGAGTATTGGATGAGTATTGCTGAGTAGTGATTGAGTAATTATACCACGACCCTAAAGCTGAATGGACCATCATTGCTTACTGAGCAGTGAAGGCAGAGATGATGCAAGGAATGTAAGGATTTTCCCATGATGCTCAGTGTTCTACAGAGCAGAATGGACTTCCATGCCTCCATGTATCCATGTCTGATCAGGATGTCTGACAGGCTCCTTTATCCCATGATTCAGTGTTCAGTAGTCTTCACCATCAATGTTACAGGAATTACTCAATAGGCTTTTCATCATCTACACCTCACTTTTTCACTCGTTTACTTCCTCACTCCCTCACTCTCTCGCTCAGTTCCTCACTCCCTTACTCACTAACGCACTCCTTCCTTCACTTTCTCCCTCCCTTCCTCCCTCTCTCCCTCACTGTAAATAATGAAAGGTTGAAGCAGAAATCTTTATGGTTATCAGGTTATTTTCTTAGCCTTGTTAGTCTTCACTCTTGTTCCCCTGTCAGAACCCTATAAAGAGTGAGAGAAAGTACTGTAGGCGGACACAGAATAACTGACTTTTCTACAGATTGTACAGTATATGATGCACAGTATTAGGTGGGTAGACTTTGGCTTCTGCACTGGATTGATTTAAATTGCCGGATCGGATCCTTTCGAGGTTTAATGGATTTCTTTGTGTGTCATTAAACACAGAGAAGAATAAGGACTGTATGAGTAACATGGCTAAATGAATTCTTGTTGCTTAGAATTCCCTGAATAACTATTCCAAGCTATTTATATGCAATGCCTTCAAAGACTCGATCTCAGCTAGGCTAATTGAATCAGGACCAGAATGAAATGCTTAGTTCAACATCAGTATTTGAACTCTTTGGCCATAGAGCAGAGCAGAGCTGCTTAGTGTGTGGTCACATGGGAGACTAAATAACGCCAAAAAAGGTGATTGCTAGTGTTAAAAAAGAAAAGGTGTTTGCTGCTGCTTAAACATCGTCTCTGCAAGACCTTGACGTGGAGTAATGTCCATCTGCTAATGGGCTTCGAGATTCAAATAATTGATTTACCATTTGGAAATGAATGAGAGAATGGTGGGTATTGATTATAGATCCAGGTTAAATGAAATTTAACATGCAATGACACCTGGAAGTTAATAGCAGCTTAAGAAAAATGAGCTTGTGTAACATTCTCCAGTTTCACACTCCAGTTTGGTGAAATATCAATACACATCACCAAAAGTGTTTCACTGGCTAACAGCAGACTCCAAGCAAGACTGCATTCCACCAGGTCATGTGACTGTTCAGTCTGGATGCCCCGCCTCTCCCACGCCATTCCCAGCTCCTCCTCCTTTGCTGTAGTCGCTCTCATAATGGAGAATGCTTGTAGTGAAAGCAGTGCGAGTCAGCACGTTTTCGCTGGCCGCAGACTTGCAGGACGTCGACCGTCAGGAGATGCTGCAGTCTCTAGAGATCAGCGCAGTAGACCTGAGATTGCAAGATTTTTGTGCGAGTGTGTGAGTCTAACAAACTCAGGCTATAACCAGTGTTTAGACAGAGGCTATGACCAGTGTTCAGAACCAGGTCAAAACCAATGTTCAGAACCAGGCTATAACCAGTGTTTAGGACCAGACTATAACCAGTATTCAGATCCAGGTTACAACCAGTGTTCATAACCAGCGTTTATAACATTATTATCAGTGTTCATAACCAGGCAATAACCAGTGTTCATAGCCAGTGTTTATAAACAGGTTATAACAGTATTTATAACCAGGTTAGAATCAGTGTATATAACCAGGCTTTAACCAGTGTTCAGGATCAGTTCTCAAGTTGTAAGGGTATTTTTCACACATCATCCACTGTTACCACATGAAAACGTTCTACACAGAAAGAAAATAATACCCCCCTTCTCTCTCCATTCCCACTTCTTCCGTTCTCTCATTCTTTACTTTCCTCCCTTCGTTGGGCCCTTTCCTCTACTGCTATTTTACTGCTTATCTGTCCTTTTCCACGTGTTTTGGATAAAGAGAGGGAAAAAATGCTGTGCACACTCAATGTTTTTAGTTTCCTATTTCAGGTTTTCCCCACAGCATTATCTTTATTGATGTCCACCTTTTTTTGTACGTTGCTTACGTTTTGCAGCCTGGAACTCTGATGTGGAGTAGAAACCTTAAAATTACAGGATTCTCTCTGTCTCCAAATGTCTCATACACACACACACACGTCACACCCTGTAATTTTATTTGCAGTTCTTGTAAACCCAGTGGTTAATTTGTCTTTAGCCTCTGTGCTGGCTCTGAGTCAGATTCTACAGCTACATTTGGGAAATGTGATTTTAAAAAGTATGGGAAATTAAATAACATGCTGAAACATGACAATGGCTCTAAAATTCCGTAGTGTTAATCTGCATAAATAAATCTGATTATGATGTTCATATTTAAATATTGGTGTAGGTTTTTTTTACATTGACAGTAATAGCATTTAGAGTGATAGAAATGTGTAGAGCATCAGTGGTTTCTGTGCAAATCAACTGCTGTGTACGACTGGAAAAGCTTTGTGATTCTTAATGGAAAATGTTCATAATTCCTTATGGAAAGGCTTGGTGGATTCCTGATGGAAAAGCTTCATAATTCCTGATGAAAAAGCTTTGTGATTCCTGACAGAGTTCAGAGCATCGAGGTCCAGACATTCCTGCTCTTACACACTTGGTTAAACCAGTGCGTAACTCCTCAGTAACCAGATGAAACAAAGGTTCTTAATTCAACAGGAAGCTTTTGGATCGATGCCTTATAAATTATTTCCATCATGAAAACTACTAAGAAAAATAGCTGAAAATAGAAAGGAATGCAAAGATCCATCAAAAAACCTTTTTACATGTGACAAATAACAGTAACATAGAATCATACAACACTTAAATCGTACAACACTTAAATCATACAACACTTAAATCGTACAACACTTAAATCATACAACACTTAAATGTCGGCGTAAAACTATAAATGTGAATGGATCTATCATCTCATCAACAACACACACACTCAGTCAGATTCACGAGGGAAACTTTTCTGTATACACACTGTATACACTTTCAACCAACAAAAATACACAAACATTCCTGTACATCTGTCTGTTAATTCCACATTCATACTTATTAAACAAGAGTTTCTTGTTGGCTACATGTACTGAAGGAGTGATGTGAGAGGACTTCACCCCTTAGGGCTCTGCTTCAGTTTCATTTAGCTTCTCTTGACAACCTTCAGTAATGTCACACACACACACACACACACACACACACCATAAGGCATGCACCAGCAATAACTGTCCCCCTGTGCAACACACACCCCAAAAACAGTTCCATTCACTGTCACTACAGTAATGATCAAAATACAAATACAGACCGACACACTGACGTCCGCTACACTGAGAGTGATTCGATTCGCATTATGAACCAGGATTTAATCTGGAATCCATGGCCACTGTGTGCCTCCTTCCTGGGAGTCGAGCGAGGGAATAATCAGGGCAGTGTGATGCAAAAACTCCATGACACCAACCACAACAGACGCTAGGGCAGCAAGCTCAGTTCTAGACTCTCTGTGTCAGAAGGTCTTGGTCTGGATAGACCTTCATGACTAGTCATTGCATCATAGATGACCTCTGGCCCTTATGACAGCCCTGGAGGGGTATCTGACTCAATTCATACATTTTTAAAAGAAGCAAAATCATCTATGAATGCAACTGGATCTTTGCACTCACTAAGACTAATTTTTGCAGTGAAGCAGTCCTGTAGATCACCTAGTGAACATGACGAATAATGATTAATAATTATTAATAATTATTTAGCAAGATGTTGAGTGCATAAAGCTTATTGATCCCCTTATTGGTATTATTAGATTCATCGGCATTGGCAATTAGACATTTCACTTATGTGAAAATATTGAGTTAACTGTCAACTACATACACAGCTATGTTTCAACACAAAGGGGTTTTTTTTTTGGCAGACTGTCAGAATTATTAGTGTGGTTCCAACATCCAACAGAGTAAATACTTTACACTCCATAGAGACATTACTCCCCATAATCACAATTCGAACTGTAGTTGGAGCTTAGATCTGTAACTGCCAAAGCCAAGCCAGTACGCCAAAGTCCAGTTGTCAAGATTTCATGTTGTTGTTGTTTCATCCAACACTCCTGACTCAGAGGTTGAGTGGAAAGCTGGTTCAAGCGTGTTCATGTATGCGGCTCTCTGGTCTCATTTCAAACCAGTGTTCCTGTCCCAGTCCCTTGGGAAACGCCCCCTATTTTCCACAGTTTGCTCTCCAAGTTCCCAGCTTAACTGTTCCAATTATTCAGCGCTCATTAATGTTTGGATCACAGCCAGGGGAGAGTGTGCTAGCGTGGTTCCCCCGAGGACATCGACAGCGATGGCCAAACCCAACTCTGGCCAAACCGCTTTCCTGGAAAGCGAAGGTCAGTAATGGCGACCCAGGAGCTGAATCCAGCCCAGGAGTGAGTTCTGCTGACCCAGTCATGTCAGTTCAGTCCCTCTGAAAATAGTCTGCCGTGCATTGTGCTTCTTAGCAGCCTGTTTATTTGTAGACGAGACAATTTGGCTTAGCATTTTGGAAAGGTGTTATTATAAAAATATCCTTTAGTTAATTATCCTCTAGCTAGTTATACTTTAGCTAGTTATATTTTAGCTAGTTATACTTTAGCTAGTTATATCTTCCAGCCGGGTTCTTTAGGTCAGTACGCCCCCCCTGGAGTGCGGTTGCCCTGGGTTACAGCATAAGATAATTGTGCGGTCTTCTCTTCAGCAGTGTGTCGTCCATCAGGCATCCTGCAGCGGGTCTGTGGTTGAATGAATCTGTGCTCATTGAAGAAGCCTTTCCTCCTAAAAACCATCAGACAAAGCGTAGGAATTCATTTCGACGTTGACTAATGGGATTGTTAATAGTGCCCAATATTTCAATTCTCCAGGAAGCTGAACTAAAGTGCCTTGCCGAGGAAAAAGAATAGGTTTATGGAGACTAAATGAGATGATAGACAATAGAGAGGAGAGGGAATTAATTTGCCATTCATCTCTTCATCGCAACAGGGCACTGGGCATTTCTTAGTGCCTAGGCTTGTCCCCTTCAGAGGCACTTCTGTGCTTATCGGAACGCTGCCGGACGTGAGACAGGGAAATAGCTGTTGAGGGTTTTCAAGGTTGAAGAGAGCGGGGGCGATGTGTGGGGTGTTGAAGTACACGTCAAAATAAAAAAAAACAGCTTTATTTCTTTGTTTTCCTACTTTATATTTCTTCTATAGTCTTGCTTGCTATAAATACTTCCATAAGCTCTGTATTCACATATATGGATCGGAGCTGTGTGTGTTGCTATCTTGCCCTCAGCCTTTTCATCTGCAGTCTCATGCATAGAGAGGGCCAAGGACACCTCGGTGCTTGAAGCGCTGTTCCTCCTGCTGGGCCTTGGTGGGTTTGAACCCCAGCGGCACTTTGCCGTGCTGGGAGGAGCGCGGAGGTCACGATTATGCCGACCACGCAGGCTGTGGCAACGGAAGGGTGCGCGGCAGGAGGAAGCGCGGCACGGCCGGTCCCGCTCACTCCCCTCCCCTCCACCCTCGCTCACTCCCCTCCTCTCCACCCTCGCTCACTCCCCTCCCCTCCCCTCCCCTCCACCCTCGCTCACTCCCCTCCTCTCCCCTCCACCCTCGCTCACTCCCCTCCCCTCCCCTCCACCCTCGCTCACTCCCCTCCTCTCCCCTACACCCTCGCCCACTCACTCTCGCAGACTGACGTTGCCCAGTGACCCTTTCTATCTGTTGTGTGAAGTGTTGGAGAAAGTGAAAGGGAGAAAGCAAGTGTGCGTGTGTGTGTGTGATTGAGTGGGAGGGTGTGTGTATGTGACCAAGGGGGAGGATGTACATATGTGTGTGTGTGTCATCAAGTGGGAGGGTGTGCGCGTGTGTGTGCATGCACAGAGCCTGTAGGAGGAAGTATGAGGTAATTATAGGAGGAAGTATGAGGTAATTATAAGAGGAAGTATGAGGTAACTATAGGAAGAGGTAATTATAAGATATCTATAGGAAGAGGTATGAGGTAATTATAGGCCGCTGCTCACTACCACCCCTTGGGCACATCGTTTCCGTATAGCAATCTGAAGCGAGTGTTTCAGTTCAGCTTCAGTTCTACTGAAATTAAATTCTTTTTCTATGTTCAGTCTAACGAAACCTGAGGACAGGTCTTGAACCCAGGTCTGGCTGGACGTGAAAACAAAACACTGAACTCCAGTCCAGGGAGCCTGACTGACTGCCTCACCTTCATCCCTAATTTTGACTCGTTTGGTTACTTCACGTATAAAAAAAGCTTCACATATGTTTCATTTGTTCAATATGATGATGAACAGTCAGGACTAGGGTTAGGGTCAACACGTTAACCACTGTTGAACACTGACATTAACACTGTGGGATGTTAAAGTCAACACTGTAATACAGTAACATTAACATAAATTCTGACTAATTCTGAGGGCACACCAAGTTAGTGTTTTTTTGTTTTTTTTTTTAATCATCAACCAGTTGCCTTCAAAAGTGTGTTTCTTCAAAAGTGTTTCTTCGCCTGGATTTCATGAAACGTGTCTGCCCACTATTTCTTCAACTTAACTAATTAGATAGTAAAAAGGCTTCGTCTTAGCCAGCTGACTGACTTACACAAGTGGACCTGCAGCCTGTAAACTTGCTCCTCTATCTGAACAGTTACTCAAGGATGTTCGTTTGCTCTTGTAGTCAAAGATGGAAGGATGCCAGAAAATAGTTTGGTTGGTTTATGTATTTTTTTTGTCTCATTTGTTTGTAATAGATTATTGAATATTATTTACAGATGATAGTGATGTTTGTGCTGTTCTTTTTTGGTGGTAGTGCTGTTCTATGAAAAAAAAACCTGCTATATATTCCTTTACTGCTCTAGCTTTCAGAATCCCTTTCTGTTTCAAAGAATCTCCAGCAATGTTTCAGTTGGCAAACTTCAAATGATACTCAGCCCAAACAACACCCAATCCAAATGACACTCAGCCCTAAGAGTAGTGACTCATCACATGTTGTGAATGTGAGAATGAGGCCCAGGAGGAGAAAACCCTTTCACACCTTTGCACTAAGCGCCTTCCTCCGCCTGACTGCTCTGAATTCATGATTCATTGCTTTGCTGTTGTCGTTGTTGTTCATTTGTTGTCGTTTCTTCAAGGCCGTGAGCCGTTTGCCGTTTTTCTAACTGCCTGCTGGGAGACACGGGTTGAGTCTGGCTGAATCCAAGCTGATACTGGGCTGAAACTGGGCTGAAACCGTGCTGCGACTGGGCTGAAACTGAGCTTAGACTGGGCTGAAACTGGGCTGAAACTGTGCTGAGACTGTGAGGTCATCTGCTTTCTGTGGCACAGGCTGTTGGTGCTGCCACCCCATCGTTGCCATAGCGCCATCACTGAGCAACGTCTCTGTGTCTCTGCAGTCTGTAGGGAACAGCTTTGAACACCTGCTGACTAAACCTCTCCCTGCTGCTATGCCCCTATAGACCATTGTTTTCACCCGCTTTCTATTTTTAAAAATTGTTTTGATGTGCCTTTAATAAGATGTTAGCGAGTGCGTCCTCTGATTCCCAGGGTTTGGCGTGGGGAATTGTTTCTGTTACAGACATATTCTGTATAGAGAACATGGACTGCTCACGTACAGACGCATATCTGCCTGTCTGCACAGTGTTCGGCAGCTGATTAAACGCACACTGATCTTTTGTGTCCTTGCTTTTAGGACGTCATCTCTCAAGATCTGATTCAAGGTTTTTAAATAAGTATTTTGCCATCGAGTAATGAGAGCAGTCCTGTAGTAATGTCCAATGTGTGTGTTTACCCTGCTCTCTGTGGGTAAGCTTGGTGTATCCTCGGGCTGTCAGACTTTACTGAATTATTAGCAAAAGTGTTCAGAGAGATGTTCTTAATTAAGATGTTTTTGATGTCAGAGTTGTTGTCACATCCGGGCTCAGGGCGACGTGCTCTTAAAACAGGTGAATGGAATTTACTGTGACTGTATATCCCAAACATGAAAACTTCCTTACGTTGAGGATAAATATATGGTTTACAGTTTGATAACAACAACAACAACAACAACAATAATAATCCTAATAATAATAATAATAATAAGAACCTGTGTTTAGGTACAGCACAGTTTATTCGGTATGGCACGTAGTTTATTTTTTAGTGTTTAACAAAAATATTTAATAGATGCCATGTCCTTTGCTCCTCTGTTTGTTTTTATATCTTGGAGATCCGTCATTCGTTGAAGGTGCTTTTGTTCACCTGCCGTGTGTTTGGCTGTCATTTCCCTGAGTGTTCAGCCTTCCACCCATCAGCAGCTTCATGTCACGTTACGCTCCAATAAAGAGCATGTTTGCTTTATTATTTTAACACACACGCAGTGACAGCCCATCAAAAGCCTGAGTTGTGCCATTTGAATGAGCTCTTCATGCTGGAAGCCTGTTATCTTAGTGTGCGTCAAGCAGTGGTCTGAAGAAGGATTCTGACTAGAGAGATTTTGTGCTTCGAAACCGTTCAGTTCATTCTGACAGGATACAGAGGAAGGCGACCAGTGAAAGGTTCCAGTTTATTATATTTGATGCACTGGAGTGTTATCTAGAGAGGGCCGCTAGGTCATCCACTTTTGTTTTGACAGCCCATAGGCATTCCCACAAAGATAGCACATCTATCTTTAAAACACACTAGATGTCAACAAAAATCTCTACAATGAATCAAACACCAATCAAATACCAAATACCAAGCTGATGTGTTTTCGTTTAATGCGTAGTGCAAAATGTTGGAAAATATGCTCAGTGATTTCAAATTGGAGAGCAAACCATTCTGGCCCTGAGGTGTTCAGCCCTGCAGTAACACTACAGTACAGTACTCACAGGGATCAGAGAGCATGTTTGTTAGTAAGATCCAGTCCTGTTTCTAACACTGTTGTCGCCACATCAGGAAGGCTGGAGGTAGAACCTGTATAGGTAGCTGAGGAGAGCAGCTGTCTAGTTTACACTCTGCTTCTCATTAATTTTGCACCTCTTAACGAGCTCTCCGGAGAAAACAATTCATAAGATGTTTTCTTTTACGCTAATTAGTGTTTGGCATCAATTAATTCATTGCAACATATATGATGGCTGTATGTTGGCTATGGGAGAAAGTGAAGCGCTAGGATGCTAAAGTTGTCTGAGGTTGGTAGGTGTAGGTGTGTGTTGACACAAATGGGGTCTCCCTTTTCTTTTCAGTATACTGCTAGGATGGGTCTCTCTCTTTCTCTCTCTTTTATTTTGCTGATGTTTCTCTCCATCCCTCACACATTCCCCCCCCCCCTTTCCTCTCCCACAGCATGTGGTGGCTCTGATAAGTGTCTGTCTGTGTTGCTTCTAATTACTCTTTTGTCGTTCAGTGTTTTTTGGTCTGAAATGGCAGGAATAGCATGAGCATGCAGCTACAGAGACGTGTAGCATCCGCACACCACAGACGTGTAGCATCCGCACACCACAGACGTGTAGCATCCGCACACCACAGACGTGTAGCATCCCCACACCACAGACGTGTAGCATCCCCACACCACAGACGTGTAGCATCCCCACACACGTGCACACGACAGTATCTTGGGCAGCTTCCATTCACACAGCTCCCGCAAAATGCCTGAATCTTGTACTTCAAACTCTCCTTTTACATGCAGAGAGACAACAAAGAGTGTTATGGACAGAGCGTGCCTGCAGCGCACACATACACACACACACACACACACACACACACATACACCTCTACTGGACCTGGAACCATCCACATTACTTACACACGCATTCCTCAGCACACACATCTGAACACACATGTGCCAGACACACATATACACTCTGTCTCAAAAGCCATGCAGCAAGGCAGAGGAGAGATGATCATCTTCTAAATGGCTATGCTTGTTCTGAATCCTTTATGATAGGATGTGATGAATGTCACTGATCCAGGATCAGATTTCGACACATTAGACAGTCATGACCCTGGGTGTGTTGCTTAGTTCAGTACAGATGCTGTATTGTATATTAATATCAATACTCCACTGAAAATAAATGGACTTGACTTACCTTAAGGCCTGTAAGGTAAGGCAGTAAGGTATTGTATTTATTTATATTGATGTGGAACAACATTAGTAGAATTACAATAATTAGGTAATAAGTAAGCAAATTCCATCAATATCTGTACTTGTTTATTAGATAAATCTAACCCTAACCCTATTTTATCATAAAACAGATTATATTTCAGACAAAGTAATAGTGGACTTGATAGGTGATTAGCTATGTTCATTTTGGGCTATGCTTTATGTGCAAAATGCTTCATACAGACACAAACTTGAAAATAATCATTTTCATCACTAAACCATTTTATGCCTCACCTCACTCCCTTTCTCCGCCACTCCTTCACCTGAAATAAGGCTGAGATAAGACTAGCATTAATGCTAGACAGGACTAACGGTACGCCATATTTCAGTGCTTTCTGTTAATGTTCATGTTAGATAACTCGCTTTCACAGCGGTAATTAGCCGCTATTGCTTTCGTTGTTCTCTCGTTACTGCCCTCAAGCTCAGAGTTTGTGAAAGTTAACTTAATCTACTCTTATTATGTGTATCGGAGGCCAGTGAAACTGGTGATTTAGAGAATATTGTTGAACGGGCATCGTAACAAAAGCTAAAAGACCTGAATTGCCGCCGAAACGCGTTAAATCACGTTCCTTCGCTTTCAAAATGAACGTTTTTCTCCACCCGCTCTTGGTATAATTTTTGGGGGGGCGAATGCAGCTGTGTTCAGTTTTTCGAACCCCATGCTTCCTACACAAATGCAGATCACTGTTAATTAAAGGCCAAAGTGGAACAGACAGAGAGACAGGTTTATTACTGGAACAGACAGAGAGACAGGTTTATTAGTGGAACAGACAGAGAGACAGGTTTATTAGTGGCTTTAAACATCACATTTCCAGACCTTTTCAATGTAGGTTGCACCATACGCACTTGAGTAAATGCTGAGGTTCTGGGTGAGGGACTACACTGTTTACAAGCAATCTACAAACAATTCATAAACAAGCAAGAGGTTCCAAAACAAAAAAAAAAAGTAAAAATAAACAAGTCAATGAACTGAATTGAATTTTTATTATTTGAATAATGCCAGTTTCCAGCCTACAGCCATGGTTACTAATGTTTCCTCACTGGCGTCTTTGCAAGTGGATGTGCTGGAGTTTTATTATTTTTATTATTCATTATTATAATGAGAATCATTATTATGAAGCAGAAGAGTGTTCCCACTGCTGGGCTCTGACAATACACAGGTCATATACTCTCCAGTCACTCGAGGAAACACAGCGAATATCTACAGATCTACAGCTAGATCCTGTAGTCCATTTGTGGTTTCCATGTGCGGTTTCCACATGCAATTTCCATGTGCAGTTTCCACGTGCGGTTTCTATGCAAGGTGTGTGTTTGCTGGCCTCCGAGCTTTCAGCACTGGTCAGGGTCTTCAGCTGTTGTTCTTTGATGGCAGGTCCCCTTCAAGCCTCCAGTGTCAATGATCTGTGTCAACGTTAATGCTCTGTTGATAATGGTCTGCCACTTAAATAAGTGTTATTACTCACAAGCTCTCAGTAGTGTCCTCACTCTGTGTGTGTGTGTGCGTGCACAACTCTATAATTAAAATTAATATGCTAGACATAAACTGTGCATGTTTTGCCTTTGTTGTGTGTGTCTGGGTTGTGTGTACATGTGTTGTGTATGTTAAAGGAAAGAGACAGAGCATCTTCTCCTACAGGAGACAGGACAAACACAGAAGAGTTCAGTCACACTAAGGCATGGTCTGAGTTTGGTGGGGAGGAACTTCTGAGGCTCTGACCTCCACCCCAGTGAACACCTTTGGGATGAAGCTTGTCCTCCCGATTGTCATCAGTGCCTGACCTGCTGCTTTGTGATTTGTGAAGAGTGTGGCCTGTTGCACTAAGTAACTTGGAGGGGCTCCATATTAACGCCTGTAGTTTTTGAATGGGATCCAACAACTTCATTTAGGTGTGATGCTCAGGTGTCCACTCACTTTTGGCCATATGGTGTACAGGGCCCAGTCAGGTGGTTTAACTGGGAATCTGATTTTCCTGTCTGATCTTGTGGCAGTAGTCTGTGGTCTAAGTGATGCTGTGGCTTCACTGGACATTGTGTATGGGGAGAATCCGCAGGTCAAACCAACAGTTTCTCTTCCCTGAAAGATCATAGTCCTCCATAGTCCTCCAATTCGCTAAAACTATAACAAAAACACGGTTAATGGACAGGGGGAGTTTTTACCTGAGTTTATCCAGTTTCTTCTCTACCTCTATCTTCTCTACCTCTATCTTCTCTACCTCTATCTTGTCCTCGTTCTCTTGTTCTCTTGTTCTCATTCTCCCCACAGTTTTGTTGTCTCTTTTCCTCTGATCACAGTCTTGCTGGTTTCCTTGGTTTCGTCGGGCGGTTCTTCCTTCTCTCTCTCTATCTCACTCTCTCTCTCTATCTCACTCTATCTCTCTCTCCCTCTCTCTCTCTCCCAACCCCTCTGTATGTTTCTCGCTGACTGATAGACTGTTAAGGCCTCATATTCTGTCAAATCAACTATGCGAATCAACACTAAGACACTCAGGGTTAAATTTCTCTTCACTGTCAACTCTCACATTCACCACAGCTTTTCTCTCCATTTCTCTCCATTTCTTTTGCTGGCTCTTGCTCTGAGACATGAAAAGGGAATTGTCAGGTTCACAACCCCCTAGTGTGAGCCATTCAAATGAGCTTTCACTGAGCATTACCGCTTTCTTCCAGCTCCTACTTACTCATGGGGTGGTTTCTGCTGAGATATAAAGTCACAGTGCTTTGAGCTGGACAGTCACCTACGCTGGTATATATAGAGAGTCATCTATAACAGTATATGTACCTGTATGTATAGAGAGTCACCTATAACCGTATATGTACCTGTATAGAGTCATCTGTGGCAGAGGGATGTCACTTCTGTTCCTCTGTTCTGTGCCTACAACAATGGGCCCAGATTTAGGCAGAAGATCATTGAGGCAGAGAACTTTCTTTCTTTTTTTTCTGTCTTACACTGTGACCTCAATAACAAAGATTCATGCTGGTAGCAGCAATGAGGCAACAAGCCTTTACTGCAGACATCCTTCTCTTTCTCTTCTCTCTCTCCATCTTTCTCTTTCCTTTACTCTCTTCTTCTCCCTCCCTCCCTCCTTCTCCCCTCTCTCTGCTTCTCATACTATAACTGTTCCTCTCTGTCAGCACTTTCTTATAATCGTGTTCTGCTGACTGCTCTTGCTAAAGAAACCGTTCTGATTTCACCACTTCCACCACTAACACAACACACCTCAATAAATCTCAGCACAAAAGCGCGTTACAACTACGCTGTTTGTGGTCATCAAAACAACTGTGTTCCTAACAGAGTCACACAGAAAACTGTTCTTGGTTTACCCTCAGGCGAAACACAGAGTGCTACTTTAATTGCAAGCTCTTAATGTGTAATGCTGAGATTTTCTCATAAGCTAGTATTGCATATGGTACTATTGAGGTTTCCCATACATCATAAAGTCCAAAACGTCTATGTAGATTGTGGAATATAATATTCTCTATATATCTCTCTCTTTCTCTCAAGGAACCTTGGAAAATCTGGGCTGAGAGTATCATGTCTGGGTCTTGGTGAGTATTGTTTTCTCTTATCCTGTCAGACATTAGTTTGCTTCTTTTTTTTTCTGTCTTTCTCCATGCCTCTCTCACTCTGGCTGTCTCTCTCTCTGTCTCTCTTTCTCTGTGTCTCTCTCATTACTTTACAGTGTTTATTCTCTTGTAGTCTGTGTGTGTATCCTCTGTTCGTGCTCGTTTCAGTGTGTTTGTGTAATAACCTGCATGATTTCTAAATACACAGATCCAGCAGGCAAGATATCAAAAACATTAACATAATATTAACATAACATTAATATTAACATTTTTTTTCATGACTTTTGATGTCTTTTCTTATTTTTCCAAAAGTTTGGGACCTGTAATACATATGAACATGCACACACTCACACACACACACACACACACACACACGCACATGCATGTGCGCACACACACACGCGCATGCACACACATACACACTCACAAACACACACAGACACACACGTACTCTTTCTGTCTTTCTTTTTCTCTCTCTTTCTCTCTCCCTCACACACACTCTTTTTTCTCTCTTCCTCACACACACACACACACACACACACACACACACATCTGCTCTCTGAGACTGTTAATAAGAAGAATGAACAACAGTGTACTCTAGAGTTGAATCTGAGCAGGAATGGTTTTCTGCACTAGTTCTCTGTACAGTTTGTACAAATAGCAGATTCTGCACCTGTATTCCCAGGGAGCGTTACTACGGGAACCATGTGGTTGAGTATGTTGTATATGGATGTTGTGTACCCACCCGAACTCCATCCTGTCTTGCTCTGTGGTTATTCTGGGTCACCAGCAGGATGGATGAGGATGGATGTTTTGTGAAGATCCTTGCAGAGGGTGGTGGAGGAGGTGCTGTGCTATATGCACTCTAGGTGGGCAAACGTGTTCACTCTCAATCTGTGTTCACACCTGCAATGAGCAGTTTACTACACTGAAACCTTCTCCAGAATGCGAATGGATAGAACATGTCTCTCTGCAGACAGATAGCCTCGTCCACCTCTGTGTAAATGTTGTTGATAGTTCCTTGCAAAAGAATCGCATACACCCTCACTCCATTGGTGCTGTGTATGAATATATATGTGTGTGTGTGTGTGTGTGTCTGTGCACATGCATGCCCTCCAGATCTAAACTGATGGAGAGAACTTATCCTGTTCTACTCTAATGACTATATACATCTTAGAGAGCATTGGACAGAGTAGCAGAAGCCCTGGAGTCATGTATACAGCCAAGACAAAATAACCATCACTTACATAACACATCTTCCAATAACCCATGACCCCATGTCCCCATAGCCCCATACCCCTGTACCCCTGTAACACCTTACAGGCAAACCCCCATACACCCATACACCCATACACCCATACCCCTATACACCCATACACCCATACCCCTATACACCCATACACCCATACACCCATACACCCATACCCCTGTACACACGTACAAGCACACACCCATAGCCCCATGAACCCATCACCTTGTATTCCCGTACACCCATATACTTTTTTACAGGGTATTATCATCCTTGACATAAGTCTTAAAACACACACACAGACAAATGCTCATGTAAAAGCCATAGTTATGTACAGATAGATGCATCCCCATATACACACCTGGCCAGGTAACTGCTGCATACACAGAGAGTGTGAGAGCCAGCTGGCTATGTTCCAGCTGATTGTGACTGAATGACTGCCACACACATTACACCACCAGCACCAGCCTGTCAGAGATGGAGTGAAAGAGAGAGACAGACAAACAGACAGAGAGATTCACCTGAGCTCCCCTCCAGTCTGTCCCAGACCACTGAGCTGGATCTGTGTCCTGGATCAGTGTGCTTGGATCAGAGTGCTGGATCAGTGTGCTGGATCAGTGTGCTTGGATCAGAGTGCTGGATTGGTTTCTTGGATCAGTGTCCTGGATCGGCGTGGTAGATCAGAGTAGTGAACCAGTGTGCTGGATCAGAGAGCTGGATCAGTATCCTGGGTTACTGTCCTGAATCAGAGTGCTGGATCAGCACGCTGCATCACTGTGGTGGATGTAGACATTAGACATGCTGGGGCACAGTAGTACAGGGTGAACTTGGTAAGCAGAGCACTGCAGACAGGCCACTGGAACAACTGCAAGCCACTCAGCTGCCTCTCCAGGCAGCTCGTGCTGCACTGATACTCAGATGGCATTTCCCAGTGTCTGCAGTACTGCATTTGGTTTAATATGGGATTGAGAAGCTTATCCTTCATACTAGCATGTAATGGAGTTTTAGAGGCACCTTCCATGTCAAACATCCCCACATGTATGAATATTTTTTCAGCTTAGTCATTTGTGTTGGCGTGCATGACTAATCAGCGACATGCACAGATATGTTAATATTCATACTGCATAATCAGAACTAGTTATAAGTAGGGATGGTATTCACATGAGAATGGCAGGGTTAGTCCTTGAAATAAGTGCAGCACTTTTACATCGCTGGCTGCCTTAATATTCTGGTCTAGCTGACCTTTATCTTAACATAATCATGTCTTAGTTTTCCCCAAACTGCTGTAAATATTCATGTTCTGTTTAACCACACACACACACACTCACTTTGGGCTACTGGTCTGTGCATTTTAAACAGCAGGGAGCAGGGTGGAGAGTTTAAAGATTCCCAGCATAACACCCCCTCACACGCACGCACACGCACACACACACACACACACACACACACACACACACACACACACACACACACACCACCACCACCACCATCCTGAAGGCAGCTGTTCTGGGTTTATCCATCACACATATTGTTTGTGCTGCAGAACCACAGCCTACAGTTCTATGATCAGCCTTCACTAGAGTTTCTGCCGTTTCCTGCAGACAATGAAACCTGATCGTTCTTCCATTGATCCTTAAAGCTACACCAACCAGACCTCAGTTTGACCACAGCCTTCTCAGCATGGTTAATCAGCCCATTCCAATAACACATCTGACCCAGGCAAACTGCTGAGTGGCTGACACCCTGACTAATACTATAAATGTTAAATACATGACTTTCATCTTAGTTTCAGTGTAGCTACAAATAATTCACAAAAATTACTGAATAATGTGCCTGAGATAAAGACATTACTGCTCCAGCAGTAATGCTGTGGTTAACACCACCTTTCTCCTTAACCACTTTTTTAACCTCACTTGATGATTTAAAGGAATATTATGGTTTTTATACAATTGGTTACATCCGTTGTTCACTACAGAATTAACACTTCTGTTTACCCACATGCAGTTGTTCACGCCGGTTAATCTCACCTTGAAAATGCAGTAAAAGCACCCAAACCGTTCATAGAACGAATGTTCCTGACCAACACAAACACCCATAACACACTGACAAAAAAAAGCCACCATACAACAATATAGAAGGTTTTGATTTGGAGCAATTAGGGTTTCTTATTGTTTTCCTGTTTCTTTCCTTATGGAAGAACGTAGTGATAATATTAGAAAACAGTATACAGCACCTTTACTGTAATAATTGTACTTTAGAATATGTTAAATAAATGAATAGGAAATTATGAAATTTGTTCAAAATAATTTATTTTTTATTCCAAAAACATAACTAGTCGATCCAATTTTGCTACAGTAAAAACTAATCTATATATCTCATAGTAAATATACATATATGGGAGAAGAGGAGAAGAATTCCTCTATAAGGCTCAGGAATGGAGAGCATACTGGGATGAAAATGATGGTCATTGTATTATGAGCTGCAAACCACTCCCCCAACCACTTATCTTTGTCTGGGTGAGTCCATGTTGGATGTGTAATCATGTAGAGATCCTGGCTGGGATTCACCTGAGTAGGTCTTCAGATCCTGGCTGGGATTCACCCGTGTAGGTCTTCAGATCCTGGCTGGGCTTCACCCGTGTAGGTCTTCAGATCCTGGCTGGGATTCACCCGTGTAGGTCTTCAGATCCTGGCTGGGATTCACCTGTGTAGGTCTTCAGATCCTGGCTGGGATTCACCTGTGTAGGTCTTCATCTACAATCTCAAGCAACTATGAAACAAAGGCATATGGTTTTATTGTATAAATGAAGAAAAGCCTATTTGTTTTTGAACTTAATGTGCAAAATTGGCTGTAAATGTAGAGCTTAGTTGGATATGAGTGTTACTGAATGTACTGAATGTAGAGCTTAGTTGGATATGAGTGTTACTGAATGTACTGAATGTAGAGCTTAGTTGGATATGAGTATGTTACTGAATGTACTGAATGTAGAGCTTAGTTAGATATGAGTATGTTAGTGAATGCATTTTGAGTGGAAACAGTCCATGATTTAATGCACTTAGACCAGTGTAATGGTAACTGTGTGAAGAGTTTTGAAAACATGAACAAGGAACTAAGAAATGTAGGTAACCGATAGTTCAAAAACTGAAAAGAAACAAGTTGCCTATGGCTGGCTGGCAGGCTGGCAGGATGGATGGATGGATGATGTAACAAAAGGGTAAACAGACATGTCGTTTGCCTCTTCTTTCTCCTCTGTAATAAAATTTCATGGACGTCCAAAAGTCTAGAAGAGATGTACAGGGTATGGCAGCAAGAGAGTCACTGACTGGATTTCCATGGAGGGGTTATAGGGCCTAATTAAACTGACACCGTGGAGTGTATTATCAGATCTCTGACTCGTTATGGCTGGATTGATATTGATGACATACAAATGGAAGAGAGCCAAGGAATTAACCCTGCCTAACCCCACACATTCTCTGTTTCTCTCTGTTACTCTGTCTTTCTCTCTCTCTCTCTCATACACTCTCTCTCTCTCTCTCTCTCTCTCTCTCTCTCTCTCTCTCTCTCTCTGATTGTTCTTTTTTTTTCTCTTTCTCTCACACTCTTATGTGATTTGATTCTGTTCATTCCCTGCCTGGCCAATGGGGTGAGGTAGGTGAGGTAGGATGGTTTGTGAAGTGAGTTCAAATCTGCAGAAACTCCTCCACAGAGCCCTAAGTCTCTTCTCCCTGTGGAGCCCAGCATAAAGTGAATGTGTGTGAGTGTGTGTGCATCACTGTATGTGTGTGCAAGAGTGAGAAATGGAAATAACCATGTGACCTGTACTTTGCTAGAAATATTTAACTTCTAAGCAAACACACAAATATATTAAGTGCACATTTAGAATCCCATGCAGAAAAGATCGTGCTTGAGGAAGGAAGAACAGAATATAAATAACACATTCAAATACTTCACAATTTCCTACAAATTACCCTCTTTATTACACTTCATTATTGCAGTAAAGATGCATTTTTATATATTTCTATAAGTAAGCATATACAGAGGCTCTGTATATTGAAGGAATCTTTTAGTAATAATCGAATCATCAGCCAGGAGTAATCATTTGTCGAGAAGTTTATGATGTAACCAGGGTTATGAAGGTTAGTACGATTCTGACGTAACCAGGGTAACAAGACAGTAGAACCAGTAGAAATGATCTGTTTTTAGTTTGAGAACTCAATTTCCTGAGCTATAACTCCTGAATCTCAAGATGTATCTACATTTGCAGAAGTAATAAAAGTGCAACAGATCAAGAAATACCTAAAGAACTGTTCCTGGCATAAACTCTGCTGATCTGGTGGATGACATAGGAGATATGTGTACTATGAGACTTAGTTTAAGATACTTCTATAATGCCTTTTAAGCAAGATAGATTTTATATGCTAAAGCTCACTACGTTTTTATATTGTTCACTACGTTTCTAGTATACGTTTCACTACGTATACGTTCACTACGGATCACTACGTTTTATATTGTTGTGTTTTTGTTTTGTTTTAAAAAAAATCATCATTATACTACAGCAAAACTACTTATTAATTGGACATCCCCTGATTTCTTTATGAACTAATTTTATTTTATTAACATATTTCATTTCAAAACTTTATTTATATTTTCACATTTTTGGTTTGTTTTTTTATAAGATCTGTTACCACACTTTAACAAAATTGTAAACTATAGGATTCTCTAATAATAGGACTGATGTTCTTGTTATAACATAAAATAAGAGAAAAATAAATGCACAAACAAGTCCAGGGTTCTGTAAATCTACACAGGTATAAAGCCACTGCCACATAACCTGATCATGACAAGCCAATTTATAGAACGTATCTGTCAGAGTAAGACCACCCCTGTCAGATGACCTCCATGGAGTCTTGAGTTTTACATACATTATCGCTTGATTGGTTGATGTCTACAATCTTTTAGACACCCACAGAGTAACATGTGAAGGGGGTACAACAGAGGAGGGAGAATGTTCATCTTAACTAGACTGATTCTGCCCCAGTAACACCAGGGAAAGGTTGTGCTATAGCGTACTAGGTCCATTTGCACAGCATCCATTAAAGGTTCCATTTCAAAGGCTAGTTAAGGTTTGTTGAAATAGATAAACTTTCCTCCACACCATTTAAAGAGGACGTTCATGAGCCCATATCAAAACCATTCAATTCTTTTACATGTCTTCAGGTTTTATTGAAAGTAATTTTATAACCTTAAAATGAGCTAAATTCTTCAAATATTACTTGCAGAATTGTTACTGATGCTTGAGGAGGGAAGTAACAAACAATAACAAATAGGTTCTAGAATTTGTTATTCAGCAGTAGTGTAACATTTGATAAGTGTCAATAGTCATTTAAATACGCTACAAATACATTTGAAGACTGCAAGGACTTCACCATTTTGGTGCCAGGACAGAGAATAGCCTAGCAGCTTGCCTTCCATGAGACTTGAATCATGTTGTTTCAAGCCAAGCTGTACTTGAGGTTCAAACTACCCGAGGTACAGATTGGGCTTTGACCACTCTCATCATATAGGAAGGAGCTGATCCATTTTGGGCTTTGTAGGCAAGCATCAAGGCTTGAAATCAGATGCGGGTGACTACCAGAAGCCACTGAAGGGAACGCAGCAATGGAGTGATGTGTGAACTTTGGAAGATTATAGATTATTTATGCTGCTGCGTTCAGGATCAGTTGTGAAGGCCTCGCTTGTCTGTTGTAGAAGTTAAGCTTTGAGGTGACAAGAAACGGCACAAGCACCTGAGCGGCTTCCTGTGAAAGAAAAAAGCAAAGTCTGTCAAGCATGCTGAAATGCATCCTTAAAACCTGATTGTCAGAAGGAGGAAAGGAAAGAATTAGTTGGGTGTCATCAGCGTAGCAGTGATGGGGGAAGCCATGAGAAGATATTATATCACCAAGTGTACAAAGAAAAGAGAAGAGGCCCTAGCACAGAGCCCTGAGGGACACTGGTGGAGAGACTGGATGTGAGGGTCTGAACGGAGGATTGAGGCTCTGTGCTAGACCCTCTTCTCTTTTCTTTGTGCACTTGCTCCCTTGATAATATATTATCTTCTCATGGCTTCTCCTATCACTGCTACTGATTGACTGATTGCCACAGCCTTCTCCTACAAGTACATGACGATATCACCGGGAGTGAGGGAGGTGGGGGAGGTGGAAGGGTGAAGGAGAAGAAAACGTGTTGAAGGTCTTGTGCGGATCTGATGCTGATGGTTCTAATTTTTCTCTGTAGTATGATGACTTTGCTGATGTTGCGTCTAGTGAGAACTTGCAAAATGTTGCAAAATCCCCAACTAAGATGCACTTCACATGTTCATGTTGCCTAATAAGCTGAGCACTGGGCTCAGAGGTCAGACTTGTCTAGCAGCCCTGGCCAAGAAAAGTGCTCAGAGGTCAGATGACTGGTCAAACTGCCAGCTAAGGGTGAGTGTTAAACAGTCTAAACTTTAACAGTTCCTCATAGACCAACCCTCTGTAGACTCTGATATGTCAAAGGTTCTGTCTATGTTTAAGGACACAGTAATTGCCTTTGTGCTTCTGGTTGGTAAACTCAGTGACCTTCAACAGCCTTCTTATATTTAAGATGGAGTAGCATATTTGAATGAAACCAGTTTGGCTCAGGTTACTCTCAAGTCTTGTAACAAGAAGTTTTGAAAGGAGTTTAACATCAACTCAAATAAGGCTAAGAGGTCTGTAAGAGCTACCTAGATCAGAAATCTTATCCTTTTATAAGATAAGAAATATATTAGCAGGAAATGCAGAAGGTGGGAAGTGACCTTGTTCAAGTGAGTCAGCAAATGTCTCTTTGAGGGGGCCTGCAGTACATTTCCCATGTTTCTGGGCATTGTGTCTGTGAGGGCTTGGAGCTTGACCTTCCTTGAGTGTAGCTGAAGTTTCAAGAACTTTCCTTTCAGTGACAGGTCTATAGATGTATGAGACTTACTCTGAAGTGCAGGACTCAATCTGTATCTTCTCAAGAGAGTGTATACTCCTCTATACTAGATTACAGCAATTTTGGTAAAAAATACCCAATAATTTAATTAAAATGTTTATTTTTATAGTGCTGTGTCCTTCAACTTTTAACCAAGATATTTTGCAAGATGAAAATACCACCTTCAACCTTTTTTAGTTTAGCATGTTCTAATTGATTTAGTGTGACGTTACAAAAAAAAGAAGGGAGGCGAATGCAGAAGACAGGCTTCCTTTTATTTTTGGTTTTGGTACTGAGCAACATGACGGTTAACATCCACATCGACAAAGACCGACCAATTTAGTGACATGCACATGCTTAAATGAACTCACGCAAGACACACCACAGGCGAAACATAACGGTGACGAGACGAACATTCAGCGCCTCGTCCACGCCACACACACCTAACAGACACGACACGCACACCTTCACGCAGACACACCCACACGGACACAGGACGAGGGAGGAGGTGAGGGCGGCTACCATGACATTTAGATGTCTAAGGAAAAACAAGTCTCTCAGATCTTGCCACCTCACAAAAACTAAATCATAATCTCTATGACATTAACCTCAGCGTTATAACCATAAACCATAAACCATGAGTTAATCATCTTTGCCAGTGCATAAATCACTATGACGTAGCATTACTGTTAGCTAACATACCTCAGTACATTGCCCCAGGAAGTTCACACAGCTAGTTAAGACAAAGATTGCGTCATGTGGAAATAAATGTCTGCTCTATATTTCTGATGTGAAAATACTTCTAAGACTGAATGACTTGGTCAACTTGTATCCATTATAAGTGAAGCACAAAGTTGCTCCTGACACACACACACTGAATCATTTGTCTAACTTCCTTCTGGGTAAGCCAGGTACAGACTCTTTTAAATCCACACTGATCTTCTTTCATTTTGACAGAGTTCCTGAGTGACAGGGATGGTGCAGTCGTCATATGACATACTAGCCTTTTCGTTCCCTGTTTGCAGAATTTTGCTCTTGTCGCCATGGTTGCTGAGTTTGATCACCTCCGGTTGCACTCATTCGTGGGCGGACCGGGTTCTGTGGGCACAGTCGATTTTAAAGACACCTTTTTCTAAAAATACAGCACTAAATTTCAGAATACATGTCAAAACAAGCTCCCTGCAACCCCCAAGGCCAAGAATTGAACTCTGTACAGGGTGCACAGTGCCAGACAGACCTCATTGATCAACGCTATTTATCTGACATTCCAATTCCAGTTTACCAAACTGTGAAACGGATTTCTTATATGTACAATACAACAGGACAACAAAATAGCAAAAGAAAATAATTTAAGAATTTTAATAAAATAATTTTGCCTTTAGGACAATTCCATATTGGTCCATTTATCTTCTTTCTAAGCAGATTCTAAGCAGAGGAAAACCTGACAAGCGAAAAGAATAATGGTAATGTCAGTTTTTGTGTGACAAAATGTCATGATATCACTACTACACACTTATATTACAACTACACTTTCATATCACCACTGCACTGTGACATCACTACTACACTGTCAGAATATCACCACTGCGCTGTGACATCACAACTACAGTGTGATATCACTACCAGTACCACACTACTCCACTGTGATATCACTACTAGTACTACACTACTCCACTGTGATTTCACTGCTAGTACTACACTACTATACTGTAATATCACTACTACACTGTGTACATGCCTCACAAGAGAAAAGTATATTTCTCATATTAAACAGCTTGCTTCTTTCAGTCAGAATACTGGTAAACAGAACATTCTACTTCTTTGACCTGTTTTCTTTTGCTGTGTGTGTAATTTTTATGTGTGTTTGTGGACAAGGGTGGCCGTTCTGTGGAAACATTGTTTATTAATAGAACATTCTAGAGCTGCAGTGCATGCCATTGTGTAGACACTGGCTGGATTCTCACCTCTGCTCAGAGCTGTTCTCTTGTCTCGCTCCTGTTCAGAGCTGTCCTGTTTGTCTCGGTCCTGTTCAGAGCTGTCCTGTTTGACTCTCTCCTGTTCATAGCTGTCCTGTTTGACTACCTGACCACTAGCCATGGTTATTTTTTTTTTCATTGTGTGTGTATGTTTGTATGCCTGTACAAGTGTGAATACATGTGCATATGTGAGTGTACGTGTCTAAAGTCCCGTCAGTCTGTAGCCCTCAGCACAGCACACGCATGTCACCACCAGCCCTCTACTCTACCTCGTCTCTCCTCTTCCTCCTCTTCCTCCTTGTTTAAACGGCCTCACAATGGCGAGCCGCTTCCTCTGTGTAATTGCCACAGAGCAAACTGGGCCCATTACAGTGGGAGCAGTGTGTTTGTAGAAGTCTTCCTCAACCCTGCCCCTGGAGAGTGAGAGCAGAAGAGTTTGCTCCCTGCTCAGCTAATTATCAAACCTGTCGTCGCTTCAAGTAGCTTCAGGTTTTGGAGCAGCAGGGAAAAAAGTCCAAAGTCTCGTGATGAATGTACCAACCTGAAGTCATGATGGTAACAGCAACACCTGCTGAGCTGCTGGCCAAATAATTTTGATGCTTCCTAGGATTAAAAAAAAAGACTACTAACTGGATCTAGCACCTTGGATCCAAATTCTTAGGAGGAAAATGTGTTCACATTTACATCAGAGACTCCTCACTTAACAGACAGCACCAAATTCATAATCAAAGCCATTGAAGAGGCCAGTAAAATTTGCTGAATGCAGCGGTTCTCAGCGTGTGTAGAGCTACACATGTACATATTGAATGGGAAACTCTTAAATGGCACAGGACAAACACATAATTTTATCAAAAGTGAGTAATTTCCTTTAGTTTACAGACACTGAGGATACACACAGACTTTGTGCCTTAACAGAGTTCTTTGACCAAATTTCGGAAACTTTTGACCAGACCTTCAGTTAATTCAGGAAAGGAAACGTGTACCATGGTCTATTGCTGCATACTAAAACAAAATGCCTGAGGTTGGAATTATTTATGAAGCTTTTATACTTATTAAATCATACTAGAAAAATGTCAAAGTCTAGAAAGACCTTGAGCCACATTTACATTTTGCATTAGAATGCAGTCTGTATCTGGATTTCACATCATTAGGAAAAACATGTGCTCACACACAGTGTAAACATAATCAAATCAAATCAGTGTAATCATAATGAAAACATAATCAAATCAAATCAGTGTAATCATAATGAAAACATGATCAAATCAAATCAGTGTAATCATAATGAAAACATGATCAAATCAAATCAGTGTAATCATAATGAAAACATGATCAGTGCCAGCCAACCTCCCATCACAAGTAACTCACAACCTCCACACCTTTTTACTGCACCTGCATCTACTCCACCCTCTCCACCCTCTCTATCTACACCTGCTGACATACATCTACTCCACCCTCTCCACCCTCTCTATCTACACCTGCTGACATACATCTACTCCACCCTCTCCACCCTCTCTATCTACACCTGCTGACATACATCTGCCCCACCCTCTCCACCCTCTCTATCTACACCTGCTGACATACATCTGCCCCACCCTCTCCACCCTCTCCATCAACACCTGATGGCATGCATCTGCACCACTCTCTATACTCTCTCCATCTACACCTTATCTGTGTTCCCAGCTTCCTGAACGTCTATGTTTATAATCAGTCAGGATCTTTCCAGTCAGGATCTTTCCAGTCAGGATCTTTCCAGTCAGGATCTTTCCTTCAGACATTGTGTACCACTACATGTTTTGCATGTTTTAAGTCTACTGGTGAATCTAGTCTAGTTCCTGATCTAGTTTCTGGTATAATTCCTGGTATAATTCCTGGTGTAGTTCCTGGGCTGGTTACCAGACATTTCCTGTTTTATAGTTGGGTCTGTGTATTGTTATTGTTTCTGATTTGTGTTATTAGTTATGTTTGTACCTTTTTAGTAAACTCCTGTCTGCACTTACCTCTGAGTTCCGGAACCTTCATTGCGTGTTTGTGACAGAAGCCTCCTATGGAGTCAGTCTGGCTCATGCAGTGATTGGTCTCAGGCAGTTGTAAAGGCAGTCTAGACGGTGTGTTCACCTTGATAAGAAAGAGAAATCGCAAGAGAAGCACCTGGGATAACAGCATCATCAGAAAAAACCTGCAAACTCCACCTCACGTGATTCTGTGTAGTAAGACCGACTGCACCTACAGGGCAGCAAACACATTTCTGTTGCCTGCAGACAGTGATCACTGTGACCCTGTCAAATATTAATATTAGAAAGTAAATACTGGCTTGGAAAAAAAAAGAAAATGAATTCTGGTTAACTTGCATCTACCTTGTTTTTAGTTTAGTTTACTTTAGTTGGTTGACTGTTGGTCATCTGCGTACACCTACAGGTCTTACCAATCACAATTGTAAAGTGTAATCTAGGTGTAAATGGAAGGAGGGATAGCACTGTTTGTTAACCAGATCCTGCTGTTCCAACATCTCATGAACTTGCAGTGTGGACATCAAAACGTGGTGAATATAAGATTCCTAAAAATGGCTGGGAGATGTACGTGGAACTTGTTTTAATGTTTCCTCCCTGTTCTCTAGGTACCTGGGTAACATTCGGAGGTCAGATTTCTGATGAGGTAAGAGGCAGCATCTTTGAATTCACCCCCATAAACATGAGCAAACACTGTCAGGTATCACTGGTAGATAAAATTGTGTGTGGTACGTGTATATATATATATATATATATACACACACAGAACATTGTATTTCTCAAAGATAGAGCCAAGGGGTGCATGTATAGTGAGAATAAAAGAAGTCCACATGTGGCATGCCACATTTGATGGGAGCAGTGGATTTAGAATAGTTTTCTATTCAGACTGACATGGTTCTGTCACTCAGAGAGGAGGTAAATCATGTTAATACGGGGCCCTGCAAACCAAATTTTAAAAGAATGTCATAGTTGATTGTGTCAAACAATGTACTGAGCTCAAGCAAGACTAAAATAACACATAACACGAATCAACAGAGAGAATGATGTCATTATGTACCTTCAGCATTGCAGATTCAGCACTATGCAGAACTCTGTGGACTTATGGGATTTGTCAAAGATGTTGAAGGTATTCTGGTAGGACCTGAGAGAAGACCATTTTTTTCTGCTCGTCTAAGAGCATAGATGGAGTCACTTGGTCGGGAATTGCCAACAGTGATTGCCTTAGTTTTAAAAGACTGTCAGAGCAAGATAAATTAAAAAGATTGACTAGCTCCTCAGTGCTGATGCTGAAGGAAAAGGCATCTGAGATACCAAGTGAATGAGTGAACATTAAAATGTAGAAGTGAGGCTGTGGCTGAGAGATTGGGTGAGGGGGTGAAAGGGGATGCCAGTGTCATTCATTTCAAAGTTGGAAACTTAGAAACCAGAAAGTATCTACAAGGCAAAAAAAACTATACCAATGGAATATGTTCCAACAGAACTTCTGGGCAGTAGATATCAACCATAAAATCACCTAAAATCAACAGTTTATCAGAGCAAGAGGTCACGATAAAAAGGTCAGAGAACCCTTGAGTGAAGCTACAGTGAGTTTTAGATGATCTGTACACCAGTGCACACGGTGTAACCGGTAAGTTACACTAATCATTAAAAGCTGCTCCTCAAAGTATAGTGGACACAAATGGCTGTAAATCTGCATTCAAAGCAGTTGGAGCAACTGCATTTAAAGCAGCTGCATTTAAAACAATGGTTAAGTCACTGTTAAGCCAACAGTCCATGAGGCATGTCAGTAGCTGTAATGGGGAGGACAATGGTGCGATGTCAGTAGCTGTAATGGGGAGAACAGTGGTGAGATATCAGTAGCTGTAATGGGGAGAACAGTGGTGAGATATCAGTAGCTGTAATGGGGAGAACAATGGTGAGATGTCCAACCAGATCTCAGTTAAAAAGTCCAACCGTTGACCAAAAAATTAAAAACACAAAGAAGTCTTTGTAACACTAGCCCCTCGTATGTCTCATTCCTCCTTCCATGGTGTTTTCCCTCATATGTGTTTGTTTATTATTGTTAGCCATGTGCTTCTGTTGTCTCATTTTGCTCCTCCCGCCCATCTGAGGATCATTAAGGGCCTCATTTACCTTAATGATCCTCACCTGATTCCACTCCCACACATTAGCATTTCTATGTGTATGAAGTCCTCTTGTGTCTAGTGTGGATTACTGTTGTTGACTGTGTCGGGGGTCTGTGTCTGCAGTATTTATGTTTTCATTAGACGTCTTTATTTTGTTCTCCCCATCTTCTGCCCTGTTAGCTACCACATGCCATGCAGTACGATAGTTTTGTTTTTTATTACAGCAAAAGTTAACTGGTGGAGAGTCTGGGATTTGCTGTGAAACCCTCTCTGATGATGTACTGCCACCGAAATTTCATGGTCAGAGATTTACAGCATTTACCATGCTTCTAATGTTTGGTTTAGAGTACAGTATAGTGAGTGAGGTGTATGATGTATTGGAATTTGGAACCTGACAGATGTCCACAGGCATCATAGGAGAGGTTTTGTAGCCAGAGACAGGAGACGTGCCAACATCTACATCACCACCACCTCTGCATTTCCTAGCTGAGGATCGTGTGGGCACCACACACCAGTGGTGATGACGCCGTTGGATACTCCAACCTGTCATAAAAAAACTACAACGTGAGCCTCAGTGGGTATAACGAGGCAGACGAGCAATACCTACGCCAACTCGATGTTTGTAAGCTCTGGCAGGTAGACGGAAAGACGACAAGTTCACTTTTAGAAGGTCTGAGGAGTATGAGTAGCCCATAGTGAAATGAGCTAGTATAGAGAGGCCACCAGTGTAGATAATCCAGTGTCCGAAGCATAACGAGTGGCGTGGGCTTGTCCGAAACAAAGCGACCAGGATGCGTTAGGAATACAGGGCTAGCTAACTTACACACAACCAAATTAAGCTGATGCTCGATTGGCCAACACAAACAAGCAAGTATCTTACACAGTGTAGGAGGATCTAACCTCCCAAGTTAGTATGCAGCAGCCAACATGCAAATGTGCTTATACATGTTACACACATGTATAAGGGGCTTACACACATGTACACTGGGTGCTCAGTGGTGTTGGACGTGGTGAGGGCTTGGGTTAGGCAGATAAAGCGCTAATATCACCAGCAGGAGAAAAACAAAGATAAAAACAATACAGTGGTTGCAATTCTAGACTTCTGAGGTAGTCCACAAAAGTAATCTAATAATGCAAAAACAGAAATGGTAGCTAGGGGGGGATGGTATAACGGTTCCAGCAAGCCGTTCCATACACCACTGAAAGCTGCCATTCCACAGACATTTTTGTAACTGATTTGTTATTTGTAAGCTTTGGTTAGCACCCTGGGGTTTGACTGCGATACAAATGTTATGACTCCACCTGTAGAATTAGGTTGGGGACAGGGAGATGGAGGCGCAGAGCCATAACCTGCTGGAGGTGCATGTCTTGCTGGAAGACTCAGGGAACTCAGGCGCAAGTCTTTAACAGACTGTTCCCATAGAAACCCTTTATAATGCCATGTTTATTTAAACGGAACGTAAAACCATTCTCACCCCTGGTCTGAACACGTGGTGAGTATTGACAAACACATCCCCAGCAAAAGCTCTAACGGGGTTGTTTATTCATGCCACCGCTTATTCATCAGTGGGCAAACGGCCACAGGGTCACTAGAGTAATTATTTATCTTCTCAGAAGGGATGCAGAGGTCATGACCTCGGGGTCAAAGGGCTTACTCTACTTGCAAAGATGTGTTGACATGAACACACACACACACACACACACCTGCGGAGGGGAGGGGTGGAATGACTCAGCATTCTGTCCAGAGGAAAGGTGCACAACAGAGGCCTTCGCCCGCTGAGAGGTGGAGTAGTTTCGCCCGCGTAGTTATTGCAACTGTCATCCTGAGTGTGTGCATGACAGCAACTGGGATGCTACCTGCTCACAGACCGATTAGTGTGTGTGTGTGTGTGTGTGTGTGTGTGTGTTTATGTAAGCGTGCACACAAGTGTGGGGATGAAAGCGTGGGTCTGCATGAGCTGTCATCTCCGTCACAGTAATTTGGGTTGACTGTGTGTGAAATTTCGGAGGTACTGGTCAGCGGGTGTGGGCCACCACTCAGGCTGATCTCCTCGGTCCCTTTACACGTTTCCCTCTGAGCCATATCACTTCTGTGAAGCTTCATATCATGAGTGTCCATCTAGCCAGGTCCTACTTGTGCATAACTATGCACATACACTATTTTTACAACAAAGACCGAAACTGACTGCAGATCATTGAGGCATGGTGCTTAGCCAATGCATAATTCCAACACTGAAGCCTTGGGTTCACGACATGCTTAACGTTTACCGTTTTTTCCATCTCTGCCTTCACTGTGACCCTCTTGAAGTCCTTCCCCTCAGCACTTCCTTTATCACCCTCATTATGCCTGAAAGGGGTCACCTTTATTTAACTCAGTGTTTCTTTGCTGAGAACTGTGGTCTGCCTGACAGGTGATGACAAGATCCTTTTTTGCATTAAATAGGGAGGGAGATCAGGGGCTCGGGGTTGAAACGCCCAGAGAAGTTCTAGACAGATCAATCCAATACTTTTAATGCTCTGCATGTCTCCTGGCTCAGTTTGAGGTTGTCTCATTAACTTAAACAGCTAATGTTCTTATGCACCTACTGCTCTGTCTTTCTTTCTTTCTTTCTTTCTTTCTCTCTCTCTCCTTCTCTGTACTACTGTAATTTGTTATTCCATGGCTCATACTTGACTACCATGGACTGCAAAACAAAATATTTTGGAGTTCTGAGCAAAGCTCTCTATATATTCAGTGAAAGGAATTAGGTTAGTTTCCTATGGTTCGAACATAATCTTTGTTATATAGCTAAAAGGGTTTGCAGATGTGTGTGTGCACGCATACCCTCAGACACACACACACACACATACACACACACACACAGTAAGACTCTCCCATGTAACCTTTCAGCCTCTCCTGAAGGGAGGAACAGCTGACACTTAATCCCAGACCTGAGCACACTGGAACACACCTCCACCTGACACAGCCAGAGAGTAGAACACGTCTCCACCCAACAGAGTCAGAGACTGGCACAGACCTCCACCTGTCGTGGTCAGAGAGTGGAACACGCCTCCACTTGAAACAGCCCGAGACTGGAGCACACCTCCACCCATCACAGACTGAATGTGTCACAGGACACATCAGATGAGGAAGCCCAGCTGTGGCTGCACAGATGTAGTCTCGAATCGGACGTAGCAGGTCTCAGGACTTTGTGATAGAACGTGTCACATTCAATTATACTTACAACATATGGTTGAGTCATACAGTTAGATGGTCACTTCACTGCTTTATATTTCACTTCTCCGTTGTGTGTGTGTTTGTGTGTGTGTGTGTGTGTGTGTGTGTGTGTGTCCAAGGTGGCGGAGCAGCTAATGACCATTGCCTATGAGAGTGGAGTAAACCTGTTTGACACAGCCGAGGTGTATGCTGCAGGGAGGTGAGTGCTCAGATGCATGTTAAACCAGGACTAAAGTTAAACAAGGACTAAAGTTAAACCGGGACTAAAAAACTCCTCTTTTGCACAGAGCTGAAATCATCCTGGGAAACATCATGAAGAAAAAGTGCTGGAGGTACAGTGTTTATGTTTATTGCTGAATGAGTGTGTTTTGTGTAGCGTGTAAGAGTTGTAACATTTAAGTCATTTCAATAAAAACTGAGGACCAGCTGAAGATCTGCTTTTCTGCTATGGTCCTCTTGTACTCTGCTCTGTGGGGGAACACGTCTTGATCACATGGGCCAGGGTCGCTATGGCGATGCGTGGCTCAACCTTTGATCAGGTTCATGTTCAATGTTTTGGCTCATCTATACCATGATGCACCCAGACCTGGCAAAACTGTTACCATAGCGACAGAGTAGCACCTCAAAGAGACTTTTTTTGTGGAGATTGTGGTTTCTAGGTGTTCATTTTTTCACTCCCTCTTCCTCTCCACCGCCTCTGAGATGCCCTCACTCTGAGCGTGTGTGTGTGTGCTGTGTCATAACACATGTAAAATATATTGAATATGAAGTTTAGAATGAAACACATGATAGTTCTATCATACCAATGTTGTAAAATAGTTCTTTTGTATGTGGGATGTGTGTCATCACTGAACTTCCAAACATCAGTCACCAGCAAGGACACTGAACACACACACATTCACACACAAGCACACATTCTCACACACACATATGCCTCCATGCCAAGACTGCAGTCACACACATACACACACACACACATGCATATATATTTCCTCCCCTTCAGTCGCTCTCATCTCTCTCTTCTCATCTTTCTCTTTATTTGTTTTATTTTCTATTTCTCTCTCTCCTCATCTCTCTTCTCATCTCTTTCTCTTTATTTCTGTTTTATTTTCTATTTCTTTTTCTCTCATCTCTCTCGCTCTCTTACCACATCTCTTTCTAGAATAAAAAGGGCTGATATAGTATATGTGCTCCTGTGCTCGTGAATCTACAGCTGGCTGTACTGTCACATCCCAGAGGAGCTTTTGCTACTGAGCCACCGTCACTGAATCACCCAGAATCCATTACTCCACAGGCGCCATCTGCCTGTGTGTGTGTGTGTGTGTGTGTGTGTGTGTGATGTAACATGCATCTCTCAGTGCTCCAGCTCTCGCTCTGCCGATTCAAACGAGGTCCAGTCGCTTCTGCTTCTCTGAAACAGTGGCTGTGTTTTGCACCTCTGTGAGAGTGTGAGATTGTGCCTGGTCACACAAGAGCGCTGGAGCTCCACACTCACAAACCCAGAGCCCAGAGCCCAGAGCCTCCTGCCTCCTCACATCTGTTTCCCCAGACATGCCACATCCACACGTTTGAGTC